>DWHO01002934.1:0-12648 GCA_018247575.1 Eurytides lysithous rurik
ATTTCCACGGATTCGGCGATCCGATGAAGCTTTATAGAGCCGCATAGGCTAAAAGCATCAACGTCAGTCCAGATAGGGACGTTTAAAGAATACTATTTCTTCACTAATCAATTGTGTACAGTCGGCCATCTTTTACCTGATATCAAAGTTATAGTAGCGTTCTGGCCTCTATAACTTTATAATAGGCTTATAGAACAGTTTAGTGCGAAAATGTGTTTAAATGAATACTTTTAAAAAACTAAACGATACTATAGCGTGCTTTTAGATGTCTTATACGTGTTAATGAATAAGAGCGTTAATGTTTTAGGTGTGTTTACGTCTTGGGAAGACGGGATCTATGGTGCGGTGAAGCCTTACAACATATCTAATGTGAGAGTTCCCGTATTGATATTGTATGGCGAGAACGACCAATTGGTTCATAAATCGGTAAGTGCTTCGTGTGCGCTTCCGTCTTTGCTAAATTGGTTTGAGTTGTATGGTAGTACCGCCACTGTATACAGCATGGCCAAGCTGTGTGTGAAAATCAAATATGCTCACGTAGTAGCTAAACGTCTTGTTAAATACTACATACAGGATTGATCATCCAAAAGAGAGATCAGCTAAATCATTGTATCCCAAAGTAGTCCATGTGGTCACCCTGATGACCACGGGAGTGATTAGACTTATCCTCAAATTCAAATGTTTATTTGCCAATTAAGTGTACAATAGTTGAGATCGACTCGGTAATAGTTGATATCGTGATTTTAATGTTAATTTATAGGAATTTTTTGTTTTTATCGTTATATTTTTATGCAATTTGTGCTGTATTTTGAGTTAAAATTAAGGTACACATCGACGGAGAGGAAAAATTTTTAATTTAAAAAAAATCCTCACATTTTTGACGAGCTTTGGGATTATGGCAGATCTTGGTCAAGGAAAGCAATAAAACAAATAACCGAAGTATAACGTGTTTGACATCTGTTGTCAGTTAATTATCTTCTAACATGAATTTTACTATACTATCCTAAAACGAAGTGGTTATATGCTCAGTGGTTTACGTTTCATATCGGCATTGTTTTCACAACGTAAATCCTTTTTTGACGTAAAATAATTACGTCACTACCCTGCTAAACACCACTAAAAATTTTTATAATAAAAAAGTTCCACTTTCAGCAAGTGATGCGCCTAGCCAAGGACTTGAAGGACAACGGCGTACTGGAGGAAGTGCTTCCTGGTTGTACCTGGCCCAAGTTCAACCACTTCGACTTCATAATCGCAAGGGACCTGGCCACTTTACTGAATAGGCCATTGGTGAAACACATCAATAGGCTGTTCGAGAAATATTCCACGCTGCGGGAAGAACATAGCGGAACTAACAATAGTACTTATAACGACTTGTGAATTGTCAATGGCTGTGACTTTCCTTTAACAATAAATTTAGAATTGTTGAGGTCTTTTACATGTATGTAAATGTTTTAAAATAGTAAATAGAATCGTAAGATTAAATTAAAAATTAAATTAAACGTGATATGGTGTTTTCTTTTTCGCGTGATAACATTTTAATATATGAACCCGTTTAATATAAAAAACCAGAAACACCCCTTGTGTTTCTAGATGTTTCAAAATAATTAACGAGGGAACTCAAGTAGAGCTTTATATACTGAACAATCTTAACGAAACTGCCTTAAAAAAGTACTTTGATTATTCAATTTAGTATCTATTTTTTGAATGCAGGGCATTCTAATAACGGGCAGAAATTGTCACTTATGAGAAATAAGACTATGTACTACATCATTGTGTTGTCGACCATTCTTACTTATTTTTGTTAGATGAAGGCAAACGAGCAACCGGAACACCTGATGATGAGCAATCACCGCTACCCGTGAACATTTGCAACATCAGAGGAATTACAAACACGTTGCCAGCCTTTAAGATGGGAAAACGAAGGGGGAAGGGAGAGGAGGAAGAGGGAGAAGTACGTCACCGGCCACCTAACTCACCGAACGAAACGTGGGAGCACAAACACTTCCATTTCACGACCATTTTCTGTGAGGTCATGGTAGTTAACCGATTTGTTTAGCCGTTCAGTCGGATAAATGTTTTATCAAACACTTTAGAAATAAACAAGCCACGTAGTTTAAGAATAAAGAAATAATAAGTGTCGAACTATAATCTTTCATTGAGAAATACACGAAGATCATCTGCTTGATAACACTCGTCCATAACTATATAGTACCATACAATTCCAAGTCAAAACCGCTCAGCCCTGTGCAAGATATATAAGATGGTCCGATCTTTGTGTCTAGAACGTATACTTTCAAACCGGAATACAGAACAGCAAAACAGCTCTGTCACTATGAGATTGCTAGCAATAATTGCTATACAAGCAGGAGACTAACTATTTAATAATGTTCCTAAACTTTAAGAAATTTATGGATATACATGGACAGAACAGTTTATAAAAGAAAAATACCCGAAACACGGCCCCATCAGCTCCAGATTGATTTTTGCACGAGTTTAAGTACATGCGTATTAGCAATGACGATTTTTTTCAAGTTTTAATCAATTCAATTGGCAATTTTTAATATTAATTTAAAATAAAAAAGAAGTCCATGAGTGTGAAACCATACAATACAATTATAACTATATATTAAAACGAATCTTTATTGTTTTCGAAGGTGCAACGCATATGGACAGTAGCAAGTGAAAAAAATCTAATATGCTACACTTACCTTGTTTGAGGATGATTTAGGCAGCACTACTGCAACTTTACCACTTCCATGCTGACCTGGACTTCCCAATGCTTTGGATTCTGCAATAGTGCAACATAATATGTCTGAAAGAATGAAAGTAAATGTTGGACTATATTAATTTTAACTGAAACAGGAAGAGTGTCAAACTTAAAAGAAACTATCTTGAAAAAGTTTTTAACCTAATTCTGTTTTAAAAACTTATATAGGACCAGGACTTAATTTGCTTTGCCCTAGTTTGCTTACATAAAAAGAGAAAGAGAAGTTTCACATCCTCCCTTTCCTTTTCCATCCCGCTCACTTCCACGCTTAAAATTCCCCCCTTAAAGGCTGGCAATGCACTTGCACTTTCTGTAATGTTGCAAATGTCCATGGGCAGTGGTGATCACTTATCAACAGCTTGCTTGTTTGTCAGCCTACTCCATTAAAAAAAAGAAAGAATTTCAAATAAATCTACCATTTGTAACAAACATTTATCAAATTGATTCCTTACCGAACCAGTTGCAGTCCTTAAAAAATTCACATAAAATATTGACTTTACTCACATATCACATATTGCTACTATATTTTTATGAATATGATGTTTTAACTAACAACTGTTTTACGTTTTCTATTTAAAATGGGAATGGGGTAAACATATTTTTTATAGCAGTTAACAAAGTTACTAATTCATAGCCAATTCTCGATGTTAACAAGATGAATGGTTCTTTAACTACTCTTATTTAACTAGTATTATGATATACATAGATGAAACCAAGGTAGGATGATAGTTCAATATCGAAGCAATCACTTTTGATTTAATATGTTCATTTCTGAAAAGTTCAAATTTCAATTAAGGCCCCAATGCCAGCACTAATGAGTTTGCTAATTTGGAACTAATAATTTCAATTACTGCTTTACCACACTTTCAATGATAAAGATCAAAATCATGTAAAATTTGCTTTTAGGAAATTATAAAAAAAATATGTTTTATAGATAAGTGAACTGTCCTGCCCACCAATCTGGTCTCATCAACAGTCTATGGCCTTATGCCTTCCATACACAGGAGACCTGCTCTCAGCAGTAGAACATGAGAGCCAACTATTCTATTAAAAGGTGATGACAAAAATAATAAATACCATTTAGTAAACTATCCTATATTTACTTAATACAAAACCTATCGCTCGGAATCAACCGTTTAAATATACGTAAAGCGAAGATTTTATTATATTAATTTAGAGTAAATAGACTTTAGGAAGTTCGGTAGATAGTCTTATAATCGGTGCCAAATCCTAACATAATTTTGCTGTAATGGATAGCAAGCGTCTGTAATGTCAACTTTAGAATGTGTTCTGTAAAAGAAAACATTAAATTCAACATCCAATTGCGATATAACATAATTAAATATACATATATCTATATATATTAAATAACTTCCGATTCGAACGTAATTCTCACCTTTATTCGGCATCAGAACATTTAGTCAAACTTTATTCTTAGGTTCACACTAATATTATTATTTACGCTTTTTCATATGCATGTTTATCACTGATACATGACACTGTCACTGAACTGTCAATAAATGTGACAGCAAACACCAAACCCAACGTAACATTGAAATTTTATAACATAATGTATGTACACTAAACATTATTTTTATCAATAACATACTATCCCAAATAAAAAATAAACTTTCTGTTAAACTTTCACTTAACTTGATGTTTTCCTTTTAAGAGTTAAAACCTAAGAAAAAAACAAACCGGCCTTTTACTCCTGTTTGGGATCAATTTGTAAGAAAAAAAATAAAAAGGCTTTTTTAAATTGGTTCGAGATCTTCTCACTTTAACCCGTTTTCAATCATCGAGATATAATCCTTTGTTTTTGACTTATGCGAAGGACTTAATCGCCACTACGATGCTCCAACGCAAAAATCAAAGTTAAAATCTTTAGGATAGCCAAATAAAGCCATCGTATTTGGGAGTTCCCGCATCGTAAGCAAGGTGGACTTATGCAGTCTTCCAAATATTAAATTTAACAGTTTACCCATTCCTTTCAAAAAAACCTTGGGTTGTTCATTGATGCCACTTTTAACTGGAAAAAACAAATTGCTCGTGTGAGTCAGAGAGTCACTAGCGCATTGCGGTGTCTGTACAGATTTAAAAACTCTTTTCTCTTTGCCAACGGACATTAAGTTAACGCTCGTGCAGTCTTTAATACTCTCTTTAATTGACTATGGTGACGTGTGTTACTTTGACCTGAATGCAATCAATTTCATAAACTCGACCAGCTCATAAATAACTGCATTCGATTCATCTTCAATCTCCGAAAGTATGACCATGTGTACTCCTACCGTTCTCATCTGCAGTGGTTACTTAATCGTTAACGACGCTCCTTAAGAGCTTTTTGAACACTTTTTACTCTTTTTTTATTCTCCTCCCGCCCCAAGCTAATAATACATTATTATTGCTACTTACATTTGATTATTCTTATATATATATATTAATATATCTTATTCTCTTTTTTTCACACCATTTTATATGCACCTGCCTAGTATTCCTTTCTGCACCACCCAAAAGTTGACTGGCAGATAATGCCCTTGGCATTAAGTCCACCTTTGTACACACATTGTGCAAAAAGATTAAATAAATAAATAAAAAGGCTCATGGGCATCAAACCCCCATACTTAGTTTCAAAGTCGAGAGGAACTTTTCCAGCCCCTGACTTTGGAAAGCTAGTCTGCCACATAATCAGTACTCTCAGTGTCTGCGTGTGTCAGTGAGTATCTCTTATATAATATAAGCAATATCCCAAAAATATCTAACATTGAGTTGTCACTATACACTTCTTGCTTTTGGTGAATGGATTTGAAGCTGGAGGATAAATGCAAACCTTGAAAGAAGCAAGGCGATTTTTATCAGTGGTAAAAATTGTAGTTAGATAAAATGAATTTTGGTCTTGCACAGCATCCCTTACAGGTGCCCCTTAAAAACGTTGCTGTGACGCAAATGTACATGTGTACAATGCATATGTATGTTAATATTGGTATAAGACTTGCAGTCGTCCTCATTATTTTATTAACTTCTATAAAATTTGTAGCAAATCATAAAAAAGTATTACAATGGGCCGACTGCCAGTCAACCTAAGGTTGGAAATAAATGGACAGTGCAATAGATATAAAATGATAGGAAAAAACATAAAAAAAAGCAAATGGGAGCAAATACTTCCCTTACTTTTTGATTACAATCTACGATTAGAGCAAGTCCTAATTAGAATAATATACAATTAAATATTTACTGTATCATTAGACATTTTGTATTGTTTGTTCATTTTTCAATTGAAGTAGTAGACACAAACTGGAATACGCATTGGACGTAACTGTCAAATTGACAAAAGATGGCAACGGCGAGTTGAGTTTGCACTTTGCATAGATTGAGTACATGCTAGATAACGGGGTTATAGAATTACAATAATTGAATTATGTAAATATTAGCAATTATTAAGTATAACATTTTCAAATTAGTAGTAAACAAGTACCTTTATAGTCACCAACATGGATCTCCACCGGCCTGTTGACCCAAATAAGGTAATCATGAAATATTTACTGAAAGTTTTTGCTTTACTTAAGGTAAGGATTTTCATATTTAGATTATTGTGTCACATTATATGGTATGAGGAAACATTTTATTATAATGGTCCAATTAATTTAAGAAATATTTTTTATTATGAAAATTATTAAGTAAAAACAGATGTTTATATTGATATTTGTAATGCATACATTTTTGCTTTTAGGCTTTGAAGATTTTTGGTAATTTAAAAATCTATTTTCATTGTATATATGGGAGAAATAAAGTAAGAAAAGAATGTGTGCACTGAATTTTGGCCTGTCTATTAAAGATTTCAAGACTTATCATTAATTAATTACTAAGCAATTTGTGTTTCTTTTGAAGAGACATTAAGACACAAAAAAATATTTTTTGCAGACGTACGAAGAGTTGACATCAGAAGAGAAATTAAGGTAAAAAAATCCTTCAAATTATATTAAGTAATAATAAAACATTAGTTTAAGTAATAACAGTATATGAAAAATTGCTATCTGGTTGTTAGTAAAAGGCATATGTCAATAGTAGTGTACACTACACTTTCTTTTTAATTTCTAATTTACTACTTTGCACTCGAGGTATCTGCATGAACTTATTAACAATTCAAATTCTTTTATTTATAACATACACACACAAGTAAAAGCATAATTATATCTAATCATATTTAATGTATCTTTGCATCAAAACAAAGATAATTTAATAAACATCAGCATATGTAATTTGGCTTAGTGTGTAACAATTGACAACAAAGAATCAAATTAGTGAGCAAGAATCACCTCTCAAGTGCAAAGGGTTAAAAGTCTACAAAGGTCTGAAGAGATGTGCATGTCACCTAGAAATATGAAATAGGATTTCTTTATGCTTACTGGGTTGCTTGAAACTTTGTTTGTGGGTTTGTTAGTTAGTTATCATATAAACCACTGCTAGGTTATAGCTTGATAATATTACGGCAGAGATATACATAGGATTTTATGCCACAGATGACTAAGCAATCTTAGGATAGGTTGGCAGACTAAAGATATTTATATTTTAATTTTAGATATGCTGGGTTACTTACAGTTGTTTTCTTAATTATTGAGCAAGTGGTACATCAGCATTTAAAATTGTTTCTTTTAAAATGACATTGTAATTGTCAGCAATGGGATTTAACTTGAGCTGTATTTGGCTACCATGGATTTTACTATCGCCGTACAAACATAGTAACCAGCGAAGCCAAAATTATTCACCAGGCTACCAATTGACTTGGTTTAATTTACTAATTTCAACAATATAATAAAAAAAAATGACTCCATGTGTCATATAATATGTTTTTGTTTTCCTGTGTATATATATTCAATACAAGCTGGTAGGATATCATGACATTAGTAAGTTTAACTTTAGCATCTTTCCTGGTATATACAAAAATAGTGCTTTGGTCTAGAACAACTACTTCCTTGTTTAACATCATTTGTTAAAATAAATATGATAAGCATGTTTACAAACTGCTGATTATTTTAAAGTAAATAGTTTTCAATCTTTCTTAGGCAGCTGCAGTTGACCCATAGTAAGTAAATTACAGAAAACACAAACAACACTATATATTTAAACTAATACATATTTCTATTTTGTAATAATTAGTTTTGGATAAGGCTTCGCCTGCATAAACTTGATTTCAGGTGATTTTCATATCTTTTAATTATTTTGAAAGAAAATGTAATGAGTATAGTAAAGAATTGCTGAGATAAATTCAGTATTTATTCTCCAATAAAGAGCTGTGTGTTCTATTTATAAACTTGAGAGCTTGAGATTCCTTATGAGATGTTTTTAAAAAAGGTCTAATGGTTGCTTCACAATACATACTTGGTAACATATTGTCTGACAAAGCTTTAATACTTATTTAAAACTCAGTAACAAATACACGGTAAGTAAAAATATGCTTGTAACACCTGGATTTCACCTCCAAAATTTGAAAAAAATCTTTAATAGGCATGTTATATGCATGCATAATAAAATCCCACAAAATATCTTGGATCAACCATTTAAGCTATTTAAAATTAAAATAAAAAATAATTTATTGCATTACTTGTTATATCGGCCAAAAATTTACCATAGAAATGTATGGAGTTTTGATAATATACTAGTTTGTGGGAGAACTATAATATTGTATTAAGGTTTAACACATTGTAATGGTATATAAAGGAGCAACTATTGAATTTCTCCCCATCACTTAGTAGAATTAGATATTTTCTTACAAGTTGAGATGTAATAATGACGATTCAAAAGTCTTTCAAATCAGAGTAATTGTATTTTGATTTGAAAGACTTTTTTTTTATTGAATAGGCTGACAAACAACTAAGTGGTTCACCTGATGGTAAGTGATCACCGTCGCCCATAAACATTTGCAAAATTACAGAGCTTACAAATGCGTTGCCAGCCTTCAAGGGCGGGAATTTTTGAAAGAGGGAAGAAGGAGAAGAGGGAGCTGACGGGAGAGGGTATAGAAAAATTATGGTAAGGTAGGGAGTAATAATGAGTAATAAGGTAGGGAGGTAAGGGCCACCGGCCACCTCACTCACCGGACCGAAACGCGGAAGCACAAAACTTCCACTTTACGCCGATTTTCTGTGAGGCCGTGGTACTTGTTCGGTTCGAGCCGGCCCATCGAGCAGCTGCGTGGCTCTACCACTGTAAAAACCATATGTATTTAGACTATATTACTAACTAACCATATCGATGCTGGGAAGCAAGAACATAGTAAATGACACTCGGAGTGATTTCGTTTAATTACATAATTGAAATCAGTAAATTAAACCGCGTCGGATGGTGTATGCCTGGTGAATAATTTTAATTCTGCTGGTTGGTTACTACGTTTTGGTTTCCTAGTGTTTATATAAACTACATATAAAGATAAATATGTCTTGGATAAATGTCGTCTTGTATCATGTCCTGAAATCAATGAAGCTTTACAAATGGTACATTATACTATTCTATAAATACTTATATCAAATATTTTCCATTGACTGCCTTCCACTACAGCACTGATTGTTTAACATCATTATGCAATGTAGTTGGATGCTAACATTATATTATAAAAGCTAGTATCTTTTTACTTTTTCATCTATAAAACTTTTTTCTACATGATGTTTAACCGGTTTGTTTTTAGCAATTGAAACAGCCAGCCACAATGGGAATGTGATGTGATAAAACTATATTTAAACATTAAATACAATTATCTACTTAACATTTTTTTTGTTAGTTCGCACTCTATATAATTAATTCTAGTAAATATTGTATTGCAGAGGTTATTGTAACGAATTCCAGTCTTATGGGACTAGGTGTGTACAGGTGTTTTGCATATGTTGTTTTATAAATTAAACCAAAATAGGCAAAACATTTGTATGCAGTGTTATTATTAGTGAAGCGTTTATAGCATTATTGTATGTACTAGGGGAAGAGTTTTAATATCAATTTATGTTTTAAATAAAAGAGCCATGGTAGCTCAATGTCCGGGTGTTTGCTTTAAATTCAATATACTCAAGTAACCTGAATTCAAATTCTGGGGTGTGTCTGCCTTTATACCCTCTGTATAGAGGTGACCTGTGTTCAAGGCTAAGTAAGTAACGCTGTTAGTAACTTATGTTTTAAATCAAATCAAATCAAATTATGTTTATTCAAATAGGCCTTTACAAGCACTTCTGAATCGTCATTTTTACATTTTGTTCGTGAGATAGCTACTACCGGCTCGGAATGCAGTTCTGTTGAGAAGAGCTGGCGAGAAACTTAACAGTTGCTCTTTTAAATATACCGTTACAGTATGTTAAGCCTTAATACAGTGCAATAGCTATCCCGTATATGAGTCAATCAATCAATAATCAATAAATCAATTTGTATTCAATTCGGTAACATTATTACGTCATTTGGCAAAGAGCCAAGTGCTACAAATTAACAATTAATACAAAATATTTAATACAAATAAGTTTGTAGTGTTGGTATATTCTATTATTTGATAAGTGTGATCAAGTCTATTTGACAGTATGTTGAAAATTTTACGGAAAATGGAAAAATTTTATCTCTTAAGAAAATGTATTATACTTATGTGAGTTTAGTCTTGCAATAATTTTGTTGGAAAACAAAAATTAAATTTTCCGGTTCCAAGGACGATGTTGCCTGATGATCACAGGGCGTGGATATATAACATCTCGAATCTCCCGAACCTCGTCTCTATACATCAATCAGAAATTATGGCATAGGCTTTAAGAAGCATCAATTCTTAAATCTGGAGAAAATGAATATAGATGTTGCTATCTTTGGCAAGCGTCCCTTCCAGTCATATAACATTGTATGTTTTTTTTACATAAGCAGTTCATCAGCAGCAGGGAAAACATCCTGATATTATGTCCAGCAGAGTTTGATTGTAAATAAATTGTCTCAGCCATTAAGTCACAACTATATGTTACATTAAATTTAAATTGTTTTAATTGTTTAATAAAAACTTTGCTTTCGCTTCTACGGTCGTATAGCCACGTAGCTGCTTCCGCTGCTGAATGGGTCGGTTCGAACTGGATAAGTACCCTGACCTCACCCCTCCTCCCTCTCCCTCCTCACTTTCCCACTACCCTCTAAACCCCTATCTTCAACCTCTCCTTTCATCCCTCCCCGTCTCTCCTTTTTCTTTGCCCTCCCGCTTTCCCCCAGATTCTCCGCTCCAAGACTGACAACGCATTTGCAAATTCTGTAATGTTGCAAATGTACATGGGCGGCAGTAATCGCTGACCAACAGGTGAGTCGCTTGTTCGTTTCTTAGCTTAATCCATAAAAAAAATGGACAGCATAAGCGATTGCCGCTGCCCATGGACGCTTGTAGCACTACAGAACTTGCAAATGCGTTGCCAGCCTTTTTTTTAAAGAGAAAAGGATGAGGAGTGAGAGGGAGGGAGCGGAAGGGACGGATGGATGGAGGGAGGGGAGTGATAAGGGAAGGGGATGGGCCACCGGCCACCTCACTCACCGGACGAAACACGGAAGTAAAAACAGTTCCACGTTACGTCGATTTTCTGTGAGGTCGTAGTACTAATCCGGTTCGAGTCGGCCCATTTAGCAGCGGGAACAGCTGCGTGGCTCTTCCACCGTAAAGCTGCACGAATCGCCCTCAAAGACATCTTCGTCCCTATGTTCAGATACGACCACCAGAAGATCCACGAGATGCACCGCGGCCACGAGTCCATGCACACGACGATGGTGATGATTCTCATTGTGACGCTAATCGTCGCTCAGGTCATCGTGGTCGAGTGGAAGAAGCGCCACTACAGGTCCTACGCGGTGAGTTTCTTGATTGTTGTTTCATTATCAGCTGGTTTTAGTTTTTTTCTCGACCCTCGAAGAACCGACTCTTGGAGGGTTCTCCTGAAGTAGATGAGTACACGACTGTCATTAATTGTATCACAATGTAAGTTTTGTTAGTTGAGCTTATTTATTTATTTATGATTTGTTTATTTGTAGGTATAAGAACGGCATAGGCCATTTACACTTACAACTCATACAGTATTATTTAAGTTACATAAAATTAATTTTAAATAATACTTATAAAACATAATGAAATTTTGTTAAATAATAAAAATAATCACAATATCATTAAAAGAATCATTTTAGATATAAAATAAATATGTAAATGAATCCATTCCACTGCTATTATACGTTCTTCTCACAAAACACGAGGTATTCCAACAAAATATTCTTCCATTGATCCGCAAACACATCAAAATCCCAGTTAGAGTCCAGGAGGGCGTTCAGTGCAGCCAGAGCTTAAAAGGACCACAACACAAAAGATGCGCCTTTTGTCTTGTGGTCCATTAGTTGGATTAAGGCGTTGCGGCCCTTTTATTACCCTATTGCTTGAAGACACAGTACTACTTACGCTTTGCTGCTTCGTGGTAGGATAACTGGCGATGCATTCGCACCAAGTCAGGTTGATTTTGCAACTGTCCTACCACTTACCTAAACTTCTATCGGATGCGATTGCTACGGTAGTGGCGCCACGCAGCTGTCCCCGCTGCTAAATGGGCCTGCTCGAACCGGATAAGTACTACGGCATTACAGAATATCGGTGTGAAGTGGAATTGTTTTTGTTTCCGCTTTTTGACCGAGTGAGTGAGCATGACCATTCTATTATCCTCTCTCTCACTCCTCCTTAATATCTCTCACTCCTCCTTTCATCTCACGCCTGCTCCCTCTCACTCCTCCTTCCTCCCTCTGTCTCGGAATTTCACCTCCCCTTTAATGACTGGCAACGCTTTTGCAAGTTCTGCAATGTTGCAAATGTTCATGGCCTACCATCAGGTGAGCAGCTTGCTTGTTTGTCAGCC
>DWHO01002935.1:0-12645 GCA_018247575.1 Eurytides lysithous rurik
GATTGACACTACAGGTACAATTATTTATATAAAAATAGATATTTTTTTTCTTTTTTGAAAGTTTAACAAGGAATGAAAATTATAAAAATATCTTATAAAAGAGAAATGTCTTATGTCAAAATTATACAACAACCCAGATCGAGAACAAATTACCAATACACATAGATGATTTTAGAACGTGTAACATTTAGTAGTAGTATTTTACCTGATGGTTCGAACAAATCGAGGCAGTAGTCCGGTTGGCAGTCCGCTGCATCCATACAGGCTTTGATTTGGGAGTGTATCCAGAGTGTGGAGCGTTCCTTCATGGAGGCTAGCAGAAAGGCTTCGAAGTCGAGGAACACTTCGTTGTGGCGCTCGCGATACCGCGCTGGTTGATGCGGTATGATTGAGGCGAACTCCCGATTTCGACATCTGAGTAATAGACACTTTTCATGATATTTATTCACTTAAAGCTTTGAAAGCTTTGGTTCATGAATCGAATTGCTCATTAGTGCAAGCAGGGAAGCGCTAGTATAAAAAGTTGGAGATATTTATGCTTCAACTTGGCTTCAGCACTTTTAAGCCAAGCCGGTATCATAGATATATAAACATATAATTAAACACATAACCACCTATTCCATAGTCATCTTTTGATTTTTTTTATTGAGCAAGTCGATCATCTGGTCGTGCTAAGCGACTCAACAACTCATAAAATCTTAGTTGCAAATCAATATTTTGAATTACTATACAGTTCTAAACTTATGACGGCGCTGGACTGGTCACTTAGAAATATTAGATACGTCCAATTATGTTTTTTTTATTATGGCCCCTCGAACTGCAAAAGTACATTGACACTCGCAAATTGCCTTTAAGCAGTAGAATAATTAGCATGGTGGGGAAATTCCTCAAACAAGTTCGCTTCTAGGTTTTGTTCGAGTAAATATTAATATATAAGTGTATTTTCCGAAACTGGATAAAAGTCTTTATACTAAGTAATAAGGCAAACATATCGAGAATATGAAATATGTATTGAGGACTAACTTGCCCTCAGCACATATAATCAGTCACATTATAGTCGGGCACAATATAAATGCATCATTCTTAATTATTCTTTAATAATCACGAAAAAGAAAATTGAAATCACGAAAAAACAACATATTCTAGGTTTTAGGAGATTGGTGCAGCATTAAATAGTTCTTCGTTCGTTTAAAACAAAGGTAAATTGTAACAAAGACATAATGGATCGTACCCATCCTTGACTAGGAGTACAGCGCCTGGTGCGTGCGGCCGGTCTGGGTCAGGCGACACGGCCACCTCGAGTAGCTTGATGTGACGCCATGCCGAATCGGGGTTGATGCGGGCGCGGAGCTGAAGCTTCGTGCCGATAGGGACGGCCTACAAACATCGAACCCAACAATCGATACTGTCGCATCCAGAAAAGTAAAAATAAATTTTAAATAATAATAATGTCCTCCCGACCGCGGACCTATACCACTAGGCCACGGAGGCAGTTACCTTAAAGAATATACAGGCATATAAAGGAAATATACCTGATCAACTGGTAGATCGACGGAATGGTTGGTGAGTCGGGAGACTGGCGGTGCTTCCTTATATAATGCAACCTCGTACTCCAAACGGCCTGGTGTTTCTTCCACTACCCCTGATACACGTGCGCCGTGAGGACTAGATAATCAAACATAAAATCACATGATTGAAATGTATCCTAACCCCATTAAGACGTTTTCGATAACAACTTAGTCATGACACAAATAACCAAGGCTTTATCGCTGAAAAACAGCTTGAAATCCATACATCGAAAAAAGATTTATTTTGATTTTTTTTTCTTATCTTCTCTTATCTGATATTTGTTGAAAGAAATGTGCGATAGATAAAGCGGTTCCTCTGATGGTAACTGCTGACCTGATAACTAATGACTGCATCAGAGATGATGTGCCATTCAAAGCAACAGTTGCAGATGTGTTGTCAACTGAGGAATGAGTTCACTTCAGGTCACCTCACTCACCGCACGAAGGTATATATATATAAACAAATGAGGACGTGCCCACAGTTTATACAATTATATGGAATCGGACCCACGAACTGTGGCGGGTCACTAAAATATATCGATATAAATTGTTGAACATCGAGACGAATAGTAGAGGCGCCGTATGAACATTATCACGTAGCATAGGGTCACTCAGATTTCGAATTTTCTTGGCTCCATCCTAGCTCACTCACTCATAGATAAAGCCGTCCCTCGACTGCCACGTGCGGCCCTCTAGGCCTTTTTGTTTGGCCCGTCTGGAGTTTCTTTATTCTAAATCATTTTTAATTTTGCGCCCAAAAGAAAAAAAATGAAAAACGCGCTGAATAAAACAATCATACATAACACTACCGCGCGTGGTGTGCAGTGCTCATATTGATACGGTAATTTATTATTATTTTTTTAATTTATAGCAGACGTTTGATTGTATCATGGTGGTCATTTTAATATTTTAATAAATTCGACACAACAAGTTTTTTGTCTAGCGATATTTTGAATATTTAGTTCCGAGTAAATAGTTAATTCATTTTGAATTTGATTTTTTATTTACACCCAAATAACTTGTAATAAACAAATACTTGAGACTACGGACAATGCAACGTGTTTGAAATGTCAGAACATGCCAAAAATTTTTTTAAATATCCGCGATGAATCAGTTCACAGTTGCTCAATGCAACCTATAACAATCGCGAAAAGCTATTAAAATCTAATTTTTTAATTTTTTTGAGACCCGCGGCACCACACCTAATGCGTGTATGTGGCTCCTATGAAAAAAAAGGTTGGTTTTTTTATATATAATGCTGCCAAACGAGCAAGCGGTTCACCTAATGGTAAGTGATCACCGGCGCCCATGGACATTTTCAACATTACAGATGCGTTGTTAGCCATTAAGGGAGGGAGTTTTGAAAAAGGAAGGGAGGAGAAGAGAGGGAGCGGAAGAAGGAGGACATGGAACAAGAGGTAGGGAGGGGAGTGAGAGAGGGAGGAAGGAAAGGGAGGGGAATGGGCCACCGGCCACCTCACTCACCGGCCAATTCAGTAGCGGGGCTCTACCACCGTGAAAACTAATTAATTAATTTCACTAATTTAAATTTTTAACGGTTTTTCTCGTCACGTCACGGTTTTCGGAAAACGTCAAATCACCTTGCCCCTTTTTAAAACACCAATTTCGTAACCATCAACTTTTCATACACGTTATTTTACTTCCTATTATAGACTCGGTTCAATGAAGCTTAGTGAAAGTCGACGACCCCATTAAAGTAAGGGAATAGTAATGCGCGATAAATCTCGAAGCAATTATTTGCGTTGAACATGCAAAATTGTAGGGCAAGGTCCGGTGTCGCGGGCACAGAGTTACTGCCGTCCGCATACCTTATATTGCTTTCTATTAAAGGAATGATGAAGCAAGCGGGATATTACTATCGTATTGATATAAATTTGCAACGATTTCTGTACAAAATGATTGCGATTCGAGATTGCGCCGTTCTGTTTAACAAATATGTACGTGGTAAAGAACAATGATTTATTCTGAGAAAATTATTTGTGTATACCCAGTGGCAGTATTACCATACAAGCCCAAAAGCTCGGCGTGCCCTACTAAGGAATTCCCGCAACGCTCAAATTCAAAAATATTTTTTTCGCGAACTATGTGGTATACCTACTTTTATTATAAATACTTGAAAATTTCGTATCACTGTCAGGGTGCGACGATTTCGACCAATAACTTTCTATTTTCTGCTTCGTCGCATAGTAAGAAAACTTTTTATATACTTTAAAGAGGTGTTCTCGTAATGTTGAACAAACAGTTTCTTTTTAGTTATCTCTATCAAACGTAAAATAGAAATTTCATATGGACAAACGTCCAGATCGGAACAATTATTTGTACATAACAATATTTGTAGTTCATACAAATATTTGCGCCGGGTCGGAACCTAACCACGACCAACGACGCCAATGCTGAAACTTAGTGATTGCGCCAAACGGGTCTTCAAATTTATTATTAAAACGGGTCATCCGAATCATATTAAACATAATATTAAATTGAATAGATTTTTGGTCTCTTACTGTATGAATGCTCGTTAGTATTTTAGATCAATTAAAAACATATTTGTAACTGTAAGTTAGTAACAACCGGAACTTATAAATAGTGGACAAACAGATCGTTGATTTCTTTAGTATTTTCATATACTTACAAACTACCGGCGAAACCCGCTGCCTTGTTTTCTATGATCGTAGGCTCGGGGGGCTTGCACATGATGATCAGCTCTTGGTCGGACTGCATCACCACGCCCGGGAATTGAGGGAACCATACGCGCAAGTGTACGAAGCCCTATAAAAAATAGTCTAGTATAAACAACGTTTATATATGTTGATGGATGATTTTGTCCAACATCTAAATATGGCATATATCTGTTGCCACAATTAAATAAACATTGGAATAAAAGCAAGAGAGAGCCCACCAGAACATAAAACTAAAAAAAAGATCAAACATTTTAGAAGATAGTGAATGCTGAATTAATTTAGAATGTTGTAATCGTTTATATTTGATAAATACAATAGCAAGTGTCTAATGTAGACGGTAATAAAAATAATATTATTTCAATAATGAATAATAATTCCTGAAATGATATGCTGAAATATTTGTTGGAATATCCTAATAACTGCACTGCATTTAAAAAGGAAAAATCGCAAGAGAAGCAAAGCGTGATAAATGGACGTTTATTTATTTAAACAGTATGCACAATTGACGTATATAGGCGGACTTAATGCCAAAGGCTTTATCTACCATTTTAGATAACTGATGAGAAATTTAAAAAAAAGTAGAATATTAAACAAAATAAAATAAATAGCACTTTAGCTAGGAAGCACAGATTATGTAGAACAAGACCATAAATGGTGACTTCAACTTAGGCGGGAAACGAACAAACGGCGGTTGTCGAGCTCCAGTTTATGCATATTATTTGCATTCCAACAGTTTTTGCGTGTAACTAAGAAACGATACGTGGCTAATGCGATGGAAATGAGAGCTCTCGGGAAATTGTGTACGCGGCCAAGAGTACAAAGCGCAGGCAAGAAAAACATCATAATGGCGACATGCTAAGAAGTAGGCTAATGCAAGGAAGGGAGCGCGGTTTCGGAAGTGTCCAGAACAATTATTTTAAAACACGTCCGCAATTAGCTTAGCGCATCATTGGGTTAAATTACTTTTCTTCCAACAAATTCTGCTTTATAAAATAGTTTTTTGCGCAAAAAATTTTTATCTACATAAGAATGTGTAATAATCTCAAATCAAAATATCGCCTTTTTGTTTCATCTAGCAAATTTGTTGTTAAAGTTTTGTGTGTAAATTTAATATTTGATACAATTTGATTCCTAAATTACCAATGTATCCTATACTAAAAAACACATGTTTATTCTAATATAGGTTCCATAACCTATATTGATTTACGGAAATCTCTAATCAAAAGGCTACCACTACTATTAAACAAGTAGCCGTTTAGCATTTTTTTCACAATTTATTAATTAACTTAAAGACATAAATCGACAAATGGTATATCTTTTACTTTTCAGCTGTAGCATTAATTTAGTTATTAATTTGTAAAGTAATAGTATCACTTTCGTACTTTCAGTTAAAGCATTATATGCTAAGTTTCACTTAGTCGCTATAACTTCATTGCGCTGGCATTAAATTTTCTCTTTACCTCAATACCCACTATCTGGGATACCGGTCCCGGCGGCAGTCGCTTAATAATACACCAGCTTGATGCCTCGTTGGGTGTAGGTCGTTCATACACTCCATACTGTTATATTAACGGAATACTCTATTATCTATCGATGACACAACACACGGCGGACACGCATTCAACGGACACCGATACCTTTTCACTTATAACCATGATATGGCATTTTGAATGTTCCAACAGTAAAAGAAAACGCGACAAAAACGCAAAAAATATTAGGATATATGTTTGACTGAAACGTGTTTCGTTTTTCGAAAACTTTATTCTTTTATACATAAAGAAATTTTTGTTTCGACAACGTCAAGTAATTTAATTTTCCCCGCCAATGAAGGATTTTGTAACTCATTATTTGTGTTGTATGTTAAAATGCATGATTGTTTCAAAACCTGAAACTTCAAAAGCAATGCTTTTGCAAAAATATAATTAGACGATCGGACGGACCAAAGGTTTAAGTTAAAATTGTTACAAAAAAAAGGAATTAAACACCCAACCACAAAACTCCTTAGCCGTGTTCGCGGTTACAAACATTTCAAAATATTTTTCAAGTATTATTTTGCTTTAAGCTTTCACATAGTGAAACGTAACATGGCTGAATCATTAAGCAAATAGACACGTTTATGAGTTGTTCTGTGTCCTTCGCCGTTGTAAATTGTTTGCGTACTATTTAATATAATAATGAATTTTCCGATAAACTACTCTCGCCCAAAAGTCTGAGTTAGTGATCTGATTAATGAGTAGAAATATAAGTAAGTTCTTTTAAAAATATTGATTCTAAAGTTTGCATATAGAGCCGATAAGTGTCATGAATATATTAAGTCTTTTTTACAATTGTTTCAATACTTGGGACCAAAATTAAATTAGGACCTGTTTTACCTTTAAGCTGTTAAAATGCAAAATTGCTGTAATTATGCTAAGAAGTAATTATTAATCTAAATCTTGGTCGCGACTCCGCAAATAAAAAAAAATACTTTTCGAATAATGCAGCCAATATAATTTTAGAAACCTATGCTTAAAGTTCATGCCGACCCATCGCTTTACAGGAAATCAGATCATATAGCAACACTGTTACTTCATCGTTTTTTTTAATAAGCGAGCTGAAGTGCGCTTATTTATTATTAGGTCCCCCATGTGGTTTTGCCCGTGCACTGCCTATATGCCTTTTTTAACGTTTTGAATTAAAAAATATATATTTATATTTCATAGATTTTTTTATTTCGATATAAAAGATAAATCTATATCGCTCTCCATCCTAATTTGCTTTTGCATCGTTATTGCAACAGGGGAGGACGATAATAGAAAGGAAACTCACACTTTTTTGATATTTGCAAACACTTTAGTACTCTCGTATTCAAGAAAACATTACGCAAATCTGCACACTGATAATTGTAAATACGATACGCATATTTGCATGTAAGTAATAACAAGTGCTTCCATAAACATACAATGTTGCGACCCCATCCAGTCAAGAGGCACTAATGTGGGCGCTAAAGCACGGTGGACGCTTTCCATAAAGCCAGTTTACATTAGTCACAAAATGTAGGGCGGCTGATAGCATGTTCGCTTTCTCATTGCCGGCAGAGCCAACAATCGCGGGCGTTTAAATTGCAAGCACTAAAGATAAAAGGTCTTCAATATAAGCAGATAATGAATGCGTTACAGTGTAATTCTTTTTTTTTTGCTATACAATTGTTTCTACTTTTTTTATGGAGTAGGCTGACAAACGAGCAAGCGGCTCAACTGATCGTAAGCGATTACCACCGCCCATGGACATATGCTACATTACAGAACTTGCATATACGTTGCCAGCCTTTTTTAGGGGAGAAATTATTAGAGGAGGATGGAAGGAGGAGGGAGGAGGAGAGATCGGAAGGGAGGCGGGAAGAGAATGGAGACTGTGGTGGAGAGAAGAGTGAGACAGGGAGGAAGGGGAGTGAAAGAGGAAGGGGAGAGAGGGGGAGGGGCCACCGGTCACTCACCGGACGAAACGCGGAAGCAAAAATACTTCAACTTTACGCCGGTTTTCTGCGAGGTCATGGTACTTATCCGATTCGAGCCGGCCCATTCCTTCATCCCATTCTTCCTTCGTTTTCCTGTTCTTCAAAAGATGAGAAAATTATGTTGTAATAAAAACTAAATCAGAATGCATTTAGTAAAACGCATAGTAAGTACGTGTGTTCAATGTTCATTATGTGTTAAGTTAGAAAGCCCGTTTAAATAAATATTAAGATAAAACAGTAGTTCGAATGTCATATGTAAAATATCTAAACGATATATAAGTAAATAAGTAATATTCTGAAGCGATGTGCGTAATAACGTATTTTACAGCTATATCGTACGGAAATATATATATATATATATATATATCGGTGAAAAACATAGCTACAACCTTTTTACTTGTAGATAATAATCACTATGCGACTACCGATTTTTGTTTAACCGAGCTACGTTACGAATGTTAAAACTTCAATATGTATTGAAGTTTTACTATGATAGAGCCACGCAGCAGCTCCGGATAAGACCACGGCCTCACAGGAAATCCCCTTCTCCCTCTTTTTCCAGCCTCCCCTTTTGTTTTCTTGCCTCACCCTCCCCTCTCCCTTCCAAAAGTTCACACCTCCATGGGCAGCGGCTTTCCATTAGATGAGCCGCTTGCTCCATTAAAAAAGAAGGTTTATTTATTTATTCTTTTTGTACATACATATTAAAAAAGAAACACAAATAGATATTTCTAAGTTAATGTACAATGGCGTGCTTAACCCTAACAAGAGTTCCATACTACCAACAAACCCATTTAATTTAGATAAAATAAATACTGCTATAGAGACAGGTAGGTTTGTATAATCTCTACTGAAAAACATATATCCAGATAAGTATGAATCATAATATATAATACAGCTATATTCACTTCTGAATGAAGGTTCTGTATGATCGAACTGAGATATCTTTCAGAATTGGGCGTGATGACTCTCCGTATTGTGGAAATACTTACATTCCGCTTGAGCACGCCGCATTTCGTGAAGTCCGTGATCCGCAGTCTGTAGAGGAGGCCAGTGGGGTCCTCGGGCTCTGGCTTTATCTGGCACACTGGGTCCGCAAGCGGGTCCGTGGCGCGGTCGTCCGCGAACAGCGGCGCCCCTCTGAAGCCCTCGGGTTTCCTCAGCAGGGCCGTCACCGAGTCTCGAAGTCCCGTACCGCCGCTGGCGAAAGTGCACTGGATGTCCGTAACTGCAATGGATATTAGCAAAGCTGTTGGTACATAGGATATACACACTTTATTATTTATTTAAATTACGTTAGACTATCTGCTGTTTTATATGTTCAGCGACAATTATTTCAGTGATTCTCAATCCATTGATGTTTTTTATAAGTTAAAAAAACATGTTCTTTTACCCCGAATAACAAGAAAAACACAATAATTAAAGTTATTGTTATTGTGGATGGTGACTGAAAAAAATAACTTTGATGAAAATCCGTTTTTTGAACTTGAACTTCAGCCATAAATCGTTGTTCGTGCTCATTTCTATGATTGTTCTGTTTTAATATATTTTTATTGGAAAACGCTATCAATTAAAACTGTTACTCAAATATGGACGTAGAAGACTTAAAATTTAGTAACCTAATAAGCTTACATTGCCAAGGTGTCAATGTCAGGCAAGAAAGACGTGAAAGTACTATTTGTCAAAATATCACTTGGTATAAACGCATACAAAACAAGCGAGAATCGTAACGCTAATTCATAACGTAACACCATTAATTATAATCAAGATACGGACATTATCGTTGTGAGCAGAAAAAAAACTGTAAACGTGACAAATTTACATATTTGCAGGCGGGTTTAAGTTTAACTTATAACGGAGACCTGTTAAATTATCTCACATTTCATCGCGTAAAGAAACAAGGTTGTAATAAAGAATTATCTTGAATATTTTTAATTCATCTTAAATTAAAATAAAAGCTCAAGTACCTCGTAGTAAACAGCAAACAATTTAAACTCGTCTTTGAGAATGGGATAATGCAATATAAAAAGAATGTAAGAGAAATAACTTGCCCAAATTAAACCAATGCGATTGGTGTATGTCTAGTGAAAACACTCATTTTCAAAATTTTATTTCAAAGGCTTATAATTAATTATTAACATGGTGAGGGTAATGATTGGCTTTCACATTATTCTTTGAGTGGGAATCAAAGAGTAGGTAACTAGAAACGGCGCGTTCAGCATCCGCCAATCTTATAATATATCTTCATCTAGTGATTGCTAATTAGTTGAGTACACGTTCACTCACCATCGTAGTCTTGTGCCGGCACCGCTCGGACCTGTAACAATGAACATTGAATGTAGAGGAAGACGAAGCGGCCAATTAAACGCATTGTTTGTTCGCGCCAATAGCAGGAACATGCGCACTGCTTAATTACCGAACCAACTGGAAACTCAATTAATAAGCGAATAATCCCCCACGGAGCTTTATTTACGACGCCAGATGAAGGCCATGTTCTTTTTCTAACACAAATAACGGCGATAACTGTTGTAGTTACGTGAAAAGATACAGCCGATGCACATTTTGGCTATTCTACTTTCCTGCCATAACGCCTTTGATCATTACTTGTTCAACTTATTTGTGGAACGATACCGCTATAACAAACGTCAAGTTTTTAAAACAATATAATTAAAGTTATTCAAATAAATTTATTTTAATTAAAATAATTTAATAATTTTGGTTTATTACTATATTTATTTTTTAGCTGCTCTACCTGGTTCAAAATTAGTCTATTCCATATTTCTCGTAATAAAATTATACTCAAAATAAAAACAATACCAAAAATCATGCTTCATTGTTATATACAAAAATACTCTTTTGAATTTATAACTTATGAAGTCGTTACTAGTTATTTATATAATTCGAGATATTTCCTGTAGAAATAGGTAATATTACGCTTACACGTTACAGAAAGAAGGATTTATGAATTGGTTTGAATATAGAACGGCTTGTTTTCACTCGATTCTTCATTACTTTAAAAAAAAGATAAATCTGTATTTTGTTTTGACACAAAAAGAATAATTGGTTACAATTTCAGCTCAAATTTATTATTAGATACACGAGAAAAAATTATAAAATTGTGCAACTCGGACATTATTTATCGTTTTTAATCAATTCTATTGTTTCATGAGCAGGGTTAACCGCAAAATAGAAGGCGGTACGTGCCGAGTAAGACTAGTCATCAGACGTCTTCTAGTTCATAATTTTTTTTTACATTATCAAAAATAGCGTTGGACGTGATGGATGAAGCATTAAATTGATTTTTTTAAGATAAATGGCAAAGAATGCCTCAAGGCATCATGTCCGCCCTTTGTAATCCTTTTTTTAAAGGTAATTGCAATAAAGAACAAATAAATAAATTGACGGGACGAGCAAGTCGTACGCATAATGGGTAACAGTTTGTCCATAATAACACAGTGCCACACAGAATCTGCTCAACCCTGCGCTGCGTTCTTCACCTAGGTATGTATGATGGTTTGTCTATGCTATGTTATTATGCTGCTGACATTGTCCTTCAAACCGAAACACAGCAATACCCATTGCTGCTTCACGGTAGCATATCTGGCAATAGTACCCTCCCAGACGGAATCTCCGATAGAGTCCCTTTAAAACAAAAACTTTCCCTAACTTTTATAAATAACATTACATACAAAACAAAAGTTTTCTAGCGGTTCTATAAAAAAGGAAGTTTAATTTATTCATTATATAACTCATCCCTCTTGAAATTCAGATATAAAACTAAATAAAAATGCCTTAGTGCCTATTCGAAATACATCTAGCGCCATGATATTTAACCCCGAGCATAGTTCCGGGTTAAATGATTGGTAACTGGAAAGGTGAACAACTACTTAACAAATGAACCCGCACACTGCTCTCAAACGTGAGGTAGGAAACGTAGTTGTACCATATTAATCATTGTCTTGGTGAAACTATATTTACTCCATGGACAATATTATAATATACGTTTCACTTCTACAAGCTGACAACAGTAAGTATTAAACGATAATTTTTCTTTGAATATATTACCTAATTTAAAAAATCAACATTTCTACTCATTTCTATTATAAAACTGCAAATGCTATTGAATTATAATACTACTTAAAGCGTACTCAAAAGAGCCCTATTACCGCCCAATGTTGGTTTCAATACATGGTTTCATACGGTACGTCATGAAAGCTTAAATGTAAAAGTACAATATTTTATTTACGGTCCAATAAATATTATGTTATATCCCAAAATTTTTTTCCCATACTTTTGAGAATATATAACATAAATTTACCCACAAGCATCCACTCTTTACCACAACCCTTCAATAGAATCCTAACTGAAGAGTTATAATATTTTATTGTATCCATACAAAGCTTGAATAACCAAAAAAAAATAAAAAAAATAATCTGTATGTCTATAGAGATAATGTCAAATAATAAACTTTGTCCTTAAAGGCAATACTTGTTTAAACTAACATTTTTTGTTGTAAATTATATTTACCTCATTAATTATGTAATATAAATAATTGATTTCAATTAATATCTAAAAGGGAAATAAATCTAAATGAAAAATAGATTTAGACGTATTTATAATTCTTACATTATATACGAAGAAACCGATTTTTTCTGAGTAAAAATCCTTCGCAGTGGGCATAAGGGTTCAAAAACTACATAATTTCAGAAACATTCTGCTTTGAAAAGTAGTCTTACAGTGAGGACAGCCAGTTTCCTCTCATATTAATCGTTATTTAACATGATTTGATGTGCCGGTACGCATTGAAACGAAGTTGATTTTGACTTGCAATTAACCACCGGTCAATGGATGATCAACAGAAAATCGAGTTTCTCGAAACGTT
>DWHO01002936.1:0-12645 GCA_018247575.1 Eurytides lysithous rurik
TGAACATATTTCGCAGATATTAAATTTGACAAAAAAAAAGGTAAGCACAAAAATTTTTAAATCGTGCTAAATGGAATGAAGTCGTGTAAAAAATTAAAAATATTTTATTTTCAAACCGTGTAAAAAAAACACCGTGTAAAAACAGAATTAGGTGTATATTGTTCGTTTGTATTTAATTTCTTTAAATTAAACTTAGTATTGTTCCGAAATCATCTGGCTAGTCAATTGCCGTTTTTATGTCGCCAAACGGTGCATTTTTATGCCGCCAAGCGTTCGCATAAAATATTAATCTCAATGAATTGTGAGTTCAAATACTAAGAGAGGATCATTTTTAATATTTTCGCCACCTCTGTCGCCGAAGTTAATATTGAGGGAGAGCTCAAATAAAAATATTTCACGGAATCGTCGCCTTTACTCAGTCTCGAAACTATCACATTATGAAAAGCCGCTTTGTCCGTGGTGAAAACTTGCAAGGAGACTTGCCGAAGTTATTAGACTTGTCAACTCAGGGCTTTTCCTGAATACATTAGTAATTGAAAGAAAAGTATCACATTTTTTCTTTATTTCACGCCTGTGATTTTAAATCGGCAAAAATAGATGGTTCTTCAAAAATGAACAACGCAACATGTCGACGTCCATCAATTACAATACGTTCATTAATAACGAAATAAATTCATTCAAAACCGATTAACTTCATTGAAACCCTAACCAAAATAGTCAGGTATAACCAATATTTAACTGCTAAAGTACTCTATGTATAATATGGCAGAGAAAACTCTATGTAAACCTATCGAAACTGTTCAAAATCAAAATATCTTTATTCAAATAGACCTTTACAAGCACTTATGAATCGTCAATTTTACATCTCAGTTCAATACAGTTCTGCTGAGAAGAGCCGGCAAGAAACTCAACAGTTGCTCTTTTAAAATATCGTTAGTGAATGTTAAACTTTAATACAATAATATACATCCCACATACGAGTCAATCTAACTAAACTAAATTCCACGCATTTTGGTATACCAGAAGCTCTTGAACAGTATAATAAGATTTATGCAATAGATTATTTCTAACTTTAGTTTTAAAACGCTCAAACGGTAGATCCAGGATACTTTGTGGAATTTTATTATATATGCGTATACTCCGGCTCATGAAGTTTTTTTTATACCTTTTGGAGACGAAATCGAGGTGTTACGAGCTTATTCTTATTTCTAGTATTTACCGCGTGTTTGTCACTGAATTTCAAGAAAGTATTATAATTTTTTCGGATAAATAATACGTTACAGTGTATATATTGTGAGGCAATCGTCAGAATACCACTCACTTTCTTTAAAAATCTCTCGCAGGGAATTTAGTTCAGTAAGTTAAATTTAGTTTAGTTCAGTATTTAGTAAAGTTAGTTCATTACCTAAGCTGTGTAAGAGAAAACAAAAGTGTACTGCCCGCCTTCGGACGCCCATTTAAAAACACCGCCGTCGAATTCACGAATTGTAAGTTACGCGCTCCCGGTTAAGCGGGTGCGATTAATTCCGGCATTTGCATGACAATTGCATCGCAGCAGACCGCGGCCCGGGTCGCGTCCGGTCGCGGCGCTCCGTTTCCATTGACTTCCGTCGTGTGCTTAATTTATTTCGGTTCCGCGTGGTTTTTGTTCACGATCGTCGAACAAAAACCACGTCCACAATTTCGTCCTAACATTATTCATGTTTCCACCGTCCCCTTGAAAGTGTGGCGGTTAATGAAGGCGCAGTGATAATCAGCGGAGTGAAGTAAGCACCTTGAGGAACGCCGATATTTAACACTGAAGCCTGCATTCTAATGACGTTTTTTAATGGAGTAACAAACGAGCAAGCGGCTCACCACGGATGGTATGCGATATTTGTTACATTTTAACAAAAAAACTTAAGTTTCCTTAATTAAGAAGTTTTCAAAACGTTCAAAAATAACACGAAAGGTGTCACTAGCTTAAACAACGATAATTAAATATATCTAAAAGTACTCACTCTTTACCTTTTTATGGGTTTAAACTATTATTAATTAGTTTTGGTTCAAAGGATTTTTCCCAGCGGTCTAAACATGAACCGTGGACCCCTGGTGTTTTGTGACAAATTATCCCACCCTATGCAGTTTTGCGTCCTTCGCCCGAGGCTATACGCTGGGGCGGGCTAAAAGATTCAGTTTGCGGTCCGCGCGGTTTTTGTTTGCTTATAAGTGCTTTAGCGGTGGTTAAATAAAACAGCTGGCGGTTTATAAATTGTCAGATGTTTCGTCTGTGTCCTTCGTTTGTGAAATTCGATTTATTCAATTTTTATGAAGCACGTAATTTTGTTTTTGTTACGGTGTATATAAACGAGCAGATATCTGTTAAAAAACCGGGGTTGCGAGTTCAAATACAATTTTATTTTTTTGATTATTAAGACAACTTATATAACGGAGTAATATTTTTTTTTGTCTATTATGTTTCACAAAACGGACAACAGTAATAACATTGAACACAGACATGCTCAAAGGCTTAGACATAACTAAAGTCTACTAAATGTGAATACAACATGCAAAGATATTGTAGGAACAAAAAACGTACATGAACTAACCATTCACCAGAAATATAAAAAACAAATAAATAAGTCATTAATAACTGTACGTTTCGTAAGATCGAGGCGTTAAGTTAAACATTTCAGCAATCAACCGGACATAAATAGATATAATCTTTGACTTTTCTTTGATGGGTATGAGTAGATACACGTATGTAAATATATGTAGCGTAGCTGTACTGTAAACACAATTTAAAAAATTTTTAGGGTTAAAACTGACATGGCAACTAACAGTCCAACTCGTCTAGAAGCTTCATAGCATATTCAAGTAATCGAAACGAACAAAAATGGTTCATGTAAAAGAAGAGAAGTAATTATTCTTTGTACATATAAACGAAGACCAAAATAGCACTATGGATTCTTTAGCGTAATTTGGAATTATTATTACTTTTCAAAGTAAGAATTGACGACCAATTCACTAGATGTTATTTACGTAATACGAGCAAAATATAATTGCTTACCATAATCATTCTAAATTAAATATAATACTTCCCATATAGAATTGAAACGCGCGAAGTTAGTTTCGTCCTCTAATTAAACCAGCGCCGTGTTCCGGTCCGCCACATCAACCAGCACTGGAGAGGAGACTGCCGCCAAACTAATTTATCCACCCTGCATCGTCGCGCTAATTTCATAACGATTTGTCGGAATTTAGTGTGATTTATAATAGACAAGCGCACGCTTCCGCGAATTGCTTTTTGTGTGTACATCCCTGTGTCTACATGATCGTAACATCGATCTTATTGTTACGTTACATATGTGTGAGTCAAACTATTTTTCTGTTTTATTACAAGCCTCTGTCAGTTCAGATACAAGTGTTTGAGGTCCACTAGTTTTTTATCCATTCTCGATTGTGATAAATTTGCCTTAAAACGGATATACACCGCAGCTAATCTAAGAACTAAAACTAAGGATGAAATTATATAATAAAATGACACATTGTTCCAATTAAGATCTGCAAACTTTTATGTAAAAGGGACATTATTTTTGGGAAATAATATGGGGACCAGACGAAGACGTTGAGAGATAATAAGAGCCACAGTTACCCTTAAAGACACCGCGTCTCAGTATTTTAAACTATACTTATACGAACTGCTGGCTTTTCGTTGTGCTGTGGAGATGCGATGGTTTGGTGCCAAGAAATTTCGTTAGTAAAAATGATTGTACCGGATTTGTGCGTTTGTCCATATCAAATGTATGTAAGTAAAATTCCCTTGTAACACAAAATTTAAAGCAATGAAAAAAAAATAATCCAGTAGAAGTGTGACAACTTGACAAGTTGCAGCTTGAATGTCATTCATGGTATAAGTGTTAAAAAAGATAGATAGATAGATACTTTATTGCACACCAGAAACAAAAAAAATCAAACATATATATAATCAGACAAAGATATCAATGATATCACAATGGGCGGCGTTATCGCTAAAAGTAATTTCTTACAGACAACCTTCGGGTGCATAGGAGTTATTAAAAATTAAGATCGGCGGTGCACAATTGTACTTAAAAAAATAATAAAAGTCCAACTTATTACAAAATATAAATCTGTATAAACTAAATAAATACTAAAATTTTAGTAATACAATAAATAGAGAACAAAAATAAGTACATACATAAAAAAATATATGTAATAATAAATACTTAAATACATGTCATTGTATGAAGGAAAATAAATAAATAAAACAAATAACACACAAATACAGATGAAGAATTAAGAATCGAAAAAGAAGTAACATTAACTGTAGCGTAGTAGGTACTAGCGATATAAGAGACGGCTTTCTCTATTAAGCCGTATATACGTATATCGATAAATATTATATCATGCAGCGTGACAACCAGACGGACTAATAAATAGCCTCCCCGGCGTCGTTTATTAAGGAACCACTGCACCCGCTGCACACCTAATAAAGCCCCGTCAGTCGCGCACTGCCGCGGTTTTCGCCACCATTTTGCCGACGCCATCTTGGAAAGACACACACGCGACGCGAGATCACAGCGCCCAATTAGCGGAGACGTCAAAACTTGACATTTCGCGAACGAGATGACGTTTAATTTGGCGCGTCCGTACATATTGTTCGTTTTTTTTTTAACATATGAAGAGTCTTATATGAGGTTTGTATATATTTTGGTATTATAATTTTATACATTACATTATAATTAATAAGTCCATAATTATTGCAGACGTATTTATATAAATATAGTATATTGATATGAAAATAAGGACAGAACACGTCTCTGCAACACTGAATGATGTTCAGTTGGACTATCCTCATACATTTTTTTTTATAATTTATGTTACAAAACTATAGTAGTATGAAAAATGTAACGTCCCTTCATCACAACTTGCACAAGTCCTTCAACATTGTATAAATTATTAATTAATAAAAATACCGAGGCAACACGTTGCAAGTTCTTCAGGCAAATCTTTATATATGTGTCAGATTTAGTACTGCCTTCCTTTTACTAAACTTAAATATGAAGTTTTTCCTCCTCATCAATAGGCAAATAAAAGAAAGCACCGAACCCTAGACCGTATCAGAAATGTCGACCGCTTCCATATATCAAGTGGTCCTCACAAATGAAATAGCTACGGGGACAATTTCTCAGAGCTGACAGACCTCTCTGAAGGACACTTGAAGGAATCCACGGCGGCCCGTCCCGTCGTAATCTTGGCGATTATTAAAATCATATATCTCTGGAGGAGGCAGGGGCGGAATGCACCCTGATTTCTTGAGGGGAAGCGCGGAGGGTGCATTGTAATAAGTCAGTCTTTCGGATTGTTTTATTTGCTTTCGTGTTAAGACACGTTTGAGGAGAAGATTTTTTTCCTTTGTTCCCTCGTTTACATTTTACTCAACCATTAAATTAAAGAAATTCGAATTTGCCTACGCGTTTATATAAATAAACAAATTCGTTTCATTGCCAACGAAGGTTTTTAGTTAGGTATCTTATTTACTCGTTTTATCCCGCGGTATCGTCCGCGGAATTTCGCTTTGGGTAATTTTCACAGATTTTAACTGTGATAAGGTTACTCTCGGTGATACAATCTCTACCTGTAGCAAAAAAAATTCTATCGATTCGTTGCTTTGTTGATACGTGAACAAAGGACAAACCATCAAACAAATTTTTAGATTTATAATACCATACAACAGAAACTACTATACAAACTTTGCGAAGTGGTACATGTAAGAGCAGAAAGTCAACCGCAAAAACCTTAAAAAAGACATTTAATAGGACACTTCGTACATTTCTTAAGAGGAAAAAACCTTCATAACGAATAAAACGAGAACTATAATGCTCTTTCGCTAGAGTGGAAATAAATTACTTCGGTAATATAGCATAATGCCTTTCAAAGGAATGTCACGTAAAGGCACGGCGCGGTATGCGGCGTTTCACAATATTATTCTTACCTCCCGCGCCTTTCATTCCTTGTCTCATTCTTGCCTCTCATTATCATTCACTCTATCATTCGTTCATTCAGGAGATAAGCGCGTCTGTGATGAGCGTCGTTGGCGCCATTGAAATGTTTACATTTAATTCTCCTTTCGTTCGTTTTCCTTTATTTTCATGAATTCTCAGTTTCGCTTTAAAGTTATAATTAAATTTGATAAACAATTTGGGAAAACAGTGAGGCATGTGTTTGTTGATATAAGCGTTATTCATGACCGTTAAGTTGCGAAAGAAGTTTTTATTATTGATTTTCCTTCACGCGGTTATGACTTTGGCAAAAAGATTTTTGTCGGTTTTAAAAAAAAATATGCCGGATGAGTAACTACAAAGAGTTGAAAAAGTATTTTACGAAAACAAAATTATTTTTAGGTCCCCTTCACTTATTGCCATCTAATTTCCGTCGAATGATAAGGTTTTTAGTAGAAAATAAGACTTCTATCTTCTTAGGTTTTGTTGTTCATTTGATGCGGTTGAAATGTATAGTTATGGAAAGAAAGAACGTTAAGTACCTTGTTATTAAGATTTATATCAACTATCTCAGATCCCGAAAACACTCTAGAAAAAATCAATAAAGCTTTATGAAAAAGCGCTTGTTTTCTTGTAACATACATTTTAAACATGTTTAATGCTTTAATCAGTTAGTACCATCAAAATCAATCATAATGCAAAAATATGTGCAAAAGGTTAAATCCAAGTACATATAAAAAAGTAACAAGGTAAAATCTAAATAGATATAAAAAAGGTTTACGTTGATAAACCAGTTCTAGAATAAATACGTGTTGCTAAAACGATTTAAATATAAGAAAAGGAACATCTGAGCCATAAATGCACAGTGCCGATAGAAAATAAGGGAATCCGCAATAATCTTCGAGCGAGCCGGCAAGTTCCCTCCCGAGGCTAATGGCATCGAACCCGCTACCCTCGGATAATGCCGTTGCGTCCAACCTGAGCCAGATTAGAACGGTTGCAGCCTTATTACTTTATGTCCCTCCATTCCCGAAGAAAATTGCATAGCGCCGAGATAACTGAGTTTTTCGTTTGCTACACGTCGGTGCAATTCTTTAGACCTTACGGAATTATTGTTACGGCAAAACAACAATTATAAAATAATTTTTATGAAATGTTTTCAAACAGTAACAATTTCTTAGCAATTGCTCGTTAAATGCATCCAAGAATCCCACAGTGGCCAAGCCCGCATTTTGCTCCAAATTTAAGTTTAAATATTTTTTAGAAAGTGAAGTGATGAGGCGAGCGTGTCACACACAGTGTCGATTTCAACTAATCTAGTTCAAAACTGCTTAGTGATGGCAACATAGGTATAGAGGTTTTTTTCACGCTATAATTTATACGCTTTAACGAGGAAGTTTTGTTTTTACTTTATTTTTATGTTTTCTTCTCAAAAATTACACTGAAATACTGAAAGATAAACGAAATTGGACTAATCATCAGTCACTCATCAAAATAATATTGTATTTATTAGATTTTAAGAGCAGCGTTCCTAGTGTTGTTATTAGTTTTCATTACTTATTACGTTTTTATTACTTAGCACATTTATGCCTCTATATCTGTAGATTATCTTTTTTTTTTAATTCCATGTGGCGCTCGATTCGTTCATCTGGTCACTTTATATACTGAACAAAAAAACAATTTCCAAATAATTTTTACGTGAAAAATAACCTTAGAAAAATAACACGCCAAGACAAAGACGCAGAAATGTTTAATGACTAAGGCGTTTTCGTCCTGACAAGGATTGTCTTGTCTTTTACAAGGAAAGATCTTCAGAAAATGGTCTTTGAATGCATCCGCGGGTAATTACTTGAAAGCATGCACAAGGAGCGCAGAAGTCTGGACCAGTGGGCCGACATTTTCATATTTTTCCACCGCGTAAGAAAGAAAAAAAAATACTCTCTGAGTGACAGGCGTGCTTCAAGAGGCACTGCAATCTCCCCCGAGATGAGACCCGTAGCGTTATGCCCGCCTGGTACTTTGTAACTATGCGCCTGCATTCCTAACGCATACGTAGCAAACAAACCGCTCAGCTATTGTGTCCTCGGGAAATAAAACAAGACGGCCCTGTACAGATGCCAAGTCGAGAACTTCGCTTGGGAATGTTTGAAAGTTCTCGCGATCGTTTCATGCGGGTACTGGTCAATTGGTTATTTCTATTCTATATTAGATTCGGTAACCCCAGCAAGAACAGTTGAGGTCAATCCGCCTTAAAGGACCAATTGAACTGTTTTAGATATTAGTTGACTGTGTTTTAAACATTTTTAAATGTATTGATGTAAAATTGTTTAAAAAAGGGAATAAATAGAAAGAAAAATTTAAGAAAACGAAGGAATAAGGAATAAGCCAAAAAATAAATTATTTAAAATTTAAATTCTCAAGGAATTTAAAATAAGCTATTACGAGAAACACAAAAACTGTGTAGAACCGAACTTAAGATAACAAAATATCATAATATCCCTGTTGTTATGATATCTTATCCCTGTCTACCTTATTGAGCTCGAGCTCGATGAGCGTGAAGGTTTAAAAAAAATACATTATTCCTTAATCTCTAGCTGTAAATAGATTTCCGAGGGGCATCCGAGAAATGAACTATGAAGTATGAAATGGATTTACCTCGCAACAGCTGTTACTTATTAACTGCCGTCAGTCTGATATCCGCTGTGAAGTCATTTCTAATGTTTCTTTGTAACAAGTTTTTCTTTTATGAGAGAAGGTTTTTGCGTGAATCGCCCGATGTAACGTACACCATCTCTCAAAAGTGAAGGTACTTTTTCTGTTGAAAACCACAGTTTTTTTTTCTGTTTGTTAGCCATAGTTCTTTTAGGCAACAAACAAGCGTAAATGCTATAAAGGGTTCTATTAAACGAATATCCTGTAAGGAGGAGTAACTTCGAATGAGCTCACTCATAATTACGTATTAATAATTTGAATTTGTAACTATTCAAGTAATGTTAACTTTAAGGTAGGTCAAGCCGGGCCTTTGGGCTTGTATGGTAGTACCGCCACTGATGTATATATATAGTATATATTGACAGACAAAATGACGACATGCAATCTACGATTTTGAACAGCCACCTTGTCTTAGACAATGAATGTGAAACATCAGAAATAAGCAGATTTTTAAAGTGATAGGAATCTTTTGCAAAGTCCATCTGGGGTAAAGCCACTGCAATGTTAGTGTTTCCACAGATATGCAGGAATGAAAGCACTACTGTGTTACAGTTGAAGGACAATATATGAAGAATAAAAGGCAAATAATAACTGAGCACATAGATAAACATCTTTATTATCCAGATAACGAGCGCAGATCATGGCAATACTGGAGCGAAATGGCACTAAACGTCATGGGCAGACGTGTCGTTTATCATCAGGCACGTGAAAAATTACTCTCGTTATTTTATCGCCCAAGGTAAAGGCGAAAGGAAAACATCCACTATGTCCGTGAAGGTCAATTGAAGTTTGCGCGTACGTAGTTGGACCATCGATCGAGCGGCGTAGGTCGGGGCGCGGGACGGCATTTGAATACAAATGACTCGGCCGAAAGATCTCCGTACGTAAGGGTCCGACCTCTCGGAGATCAGGTGGCGCGCAGTGTTTCAAGCGCAGTCATTTAACCTTAGACCAAATAAATTACACTCTGGAGGGACTGAGATGGAAGGAGCATCTAAAGTTCTGCTTTAGCGTCGAATAAAATACACCGATCATTGACTTCATTTCGATAAAACCCGGTGAATGTTTTAAATTTAAAAGATAAGAGCTGTGGGTTTGTTTTAAGCAAAAATATCGAAATACATGCAATGAAGGAACGGGTAACACCTGGTATAAATAAAATATGTGAGTAATTTTAAAGTTGTAGGATTCTTTTGTAGAGATTTGGAGAATAGCCTAACCTCAAAGCAATGAAGGATTATTATATATTGAATGTGATGAAGTGTGCAGCTTATAGTTTTAAACTACGTAATGTATCTCATTAGATACATACCTATTTTCCCATTGGAAAATATGTCATTCCTATTAAAAATACGATTGATTCATCTCAACATATAAATTTAATAAGAAGCGGCCTTAGATAAACATAAAACAGTTTGCAAGTAACAGCTTATATATGTCCCTCAAAGCTCCACCCAGCCCTAGTGTGGATTGGCGCAGTTCACAGTTTAAGAAATATTTTTTTAACGTTTCTTAAATATAAAAGTTTCCTCGCGACGTTTAAGTTAAAGATAACTACCGAGCACGTGGTAAATCAGCACCGTGAATTAAAATTAACAAATTCATCGGTGCCGGCACTGAGATTTGAACTCAAGTTGATAGAGTGTATCGACGCACTAAGCTTCCACGGTTCTTATTCTTCTTTTTAGATATACATTAATATATATATCTCATTGCCACTTAAAATTGTCTGCGTACGTGTGTGTACATTTTTATACCTTTCCTTTTTGATTATTTTGGATCGACATATGTACATCTAATATTATTTTAAAATGATTATAGTTGCCAATGCATGACATATGTCAAAATTACAACGACGATGCATTTGTAAGTAAGTTGGGTACTTTTAGCAAAATGCCTTACAACTAACAACTGCAGTTAAGTTGCAAACATTCTATCGCAAGGTTTTCACAAACTGACTTAACTGTGAATTGTAACAATGTTATAAAAAAAACATATATTCGAATTTTGATCGAGTCGTAGTATCTACGACTATCATATGTTATATTGATATCTGATAGCAGTGAAACATGCCTAGAAACGCCATCGAATATAATACTCCCCACGGGACTTAAAATAAGAATAATAAAGCGAGAATCAAAATGGCGGATTGTGTTTATATATTTATTCCTAAATCCGTTTAAATTTAAATTGCTAGAGTATATTGTATGCAAATGTGTCTCACCCCTGCAAGTTGCAACGTGGGGTTGGTTATCGAACTTTCTTTTTACACTTATTTACCACCTTATTTATAAGAGGTGATATTTCTCAGAGATCGGCGCAACTGCATTAAGTAAAGTTTGGGCAATAATAATATTGTTGAACAACAAAACAGTATTGAATTATTTAAATCAATTTTTTGCCCTTTACCAATTGAACAAACAAAAAAAAAAAGAAAACACCACATGAAAGTTAAAAACTTTCTTTTTCCGTTTGGATTTACAATGTTGATATTGAAAATCTAAAGACTATTAATTAAAGTTAACGTAATATCATTACGTTTAGCTACAATACGTTCTCATCAATTTCAACAAAAATGGAATGTACATTTTTCGATTCATTTTTCCACAAATTACAGCTAGAAAGGGAACTCGAAACAATTCGCACCGCACGATATCGTTTAGCGGCGGCAAATATTTACAATGATCGAACCAGACAAAGGTGTACCCGAGGACAAATCGTTAGAAATTGCCGTCGGCGACACGCCGCATTAATTGATTGCGCCACTCGTGGAGAGGTTAAATTATGAAGCCTCCGTCAGACGTTACTTTCCTCTACCGGCTAATTGCGACCCCACACGAGCGAACAAGACAAATGGAAACGGCACAACTTACAAAGCTACAGGAGCCGCTAGAAAAAGAAACACGAGTCGAAATAAACTTTATGAGTGTCGAATAGAGTGTATTTTGCAGTGGCGAGAGACATGGTCCCTGGGAAACGCCGGCAACGGAGATGTGACAAAGATGAGGGGGTATTTGCCGTTTAATTTTCATTGTCGACTCCGAGAGAGTGTTTACATTGTAACGTTGAATTGCTTCCTTGTAATGAGTAGAAACTATAATGTACTTTTTCTATTTCCAAAGAATACATTTGATTATGAGAAAAAGCAATTTTCTTTGAAAACAATTATCTTAATAAGGCTTTTTCTATAACTACGAATTAAACTGTATCCTATCAAATGATATCATCATTGATTAACTAAGGTTACTGAAATAATGGCTTAAGGATGGATACCGTCAACTTGATTTCGACATATCGTAATTCTCTTTCTATTCTTCCATTTAATAATACATATAAATGTGTTTTTTTTTAATTATTATATTTTATTTATTTAGCACATTCTTGTTCAAACGATTATGATGTTCTTAGTAAGGTAACATAACACGTGAAAGGCAAGTTGTGCATGCAGAGAATTTATTAGTAAATAAAGTCGATACTATGATAAGATTTGTTATTTATTTTTTTGTTTCTATTGATATGTATTTTCTGAAACTTGTAACACTCTATATTTTAGTTCAATGCATTTATATTGATGATAACCTTACAATAACAAATATTTTTTTCTCTTTAGGCAGTTAAATGATGAGCTAGTCTTTTTCCACACGAGGTTAAGTGTAAGTGACACATGACAACATCTACAACACCTTAATCTACACAAGTTTAAAACTGTAAGTAAACATGCTAATATATTGTCTACAAACCGAAATACAGTTACCGATTGTAAGTATTGAACGAAGTAGTTATTAAAAAAAAATGTATAAAATACATACATCTCATAATTTGAAATATAAAAATTTTTCAAATCTTTTATTACTTATCAAAGTCAAAGTCAAAGTCAAAATACTTTATTCAAAATTGGATTGGTTTACAATCGCTTTTTGACGTCTAATGA
>DWHO01002937.1:0-12642 GCA_018247575.1 Eurytides lysithous rurik
ATCTTGTGGAATTTTATTATATATGCGTATACTCAGGCCCATGAAGGATTTTTTCACCTTTTGGAGACGAAACCGAGGTGTTATAAGCTTATTCTTATTTCTAATATTTACCACGTGTTTGTTACTGAGTTTCAAGAAAGTATTAAAGTTTTGTCGGATAAATAATATACGGTGGTAGAGTCACGCAGCTGTTCCCGCTGCTAAATGGGCCGGCTCTAACCGGATTAGTACCACGACCTCACAGGAAATCGGCGTAAATTCGAAATGTTTTTGCTTCCGCGTTTCGTTCGGTTATGAGGTGGCCGGTGGCCCAACCCCTTCTATCCTCTCCCATCCTACCCTTCTCCCCTAATCCTTCCCTCTCACACCTCATCCCTCCCTCTCTCAAATAATTCCCCCCTTAACCCTGGCAACTTCTGTTGCAAATATCCATGGGCGGCGGTAATCGTTTACCATCAGGTGAGCCGCATGCTCGTTTATCAGCTTCCTCCATAAAAAAAATATATTACAGAGTATATATTGTGAGGCAACCATCAGATTACCACTTTTTTTTAAAAACCTATCGCAGCAAATCTCATATATATTTTTACATACCTGCAATATATACAAGAGGATCTAATAAAAGCTAAAAAAAAGTCGTCACTAACCCTCAGGCGAAAAGCGCGAGTGCATTGTCAGATGCACTATTTAGGTCACACGTGTCTCTCCTTATTTGTTGTTTCGCGTTTAAAATATTTACCGACATCTCGGGACTCGACGGAGCAGAGTTCCCACAGGAATTGTTGCGAGGAAATTTATTTACGGACAAAATGCTGATGATAGAAGCATCGTACGTTGTACGCGAAGCAATATACGTTCCGTGGCGGATGGGTAATTGAATAAGGAATATGATGGCAGTATTATGCTTTTAAATATCGCTCGTGTATAGTTTATTAGATAATGTTACGAGCGGGCATGCGGTACACCTGATGTTATTTGATTACCCACCGTGTACGTGCAACTTTTTTTCGCTTTTTAAATAAACGCTGCTCCTATTATTATAAAGATAGTAATATCTTGTATTAAAAGGGCGTTTTACATGCATAGATTTCACGCGGACAAACGCCCAGATCCGAAACAATTATCTGTACTTCATATTAATATTTGTCCCGAGTGGGAATCGAACCCACGACCTGCGACGCCGAAGCCGATAGCTAAGCATCTGTACCAAACGGCCATGAACTGAAACATCCAGACCGTTTTAAGAATATATTCTGTCATCTCTTCCACCGGAGATAATTTAGCAGGCATAAATGTTTTCATTTACGTTGCTATTTTACCATAAAGCAATAAACATAAAGGGCAATGTTTCCAGGGAAATTACTGGACAGATAGATCATGTTACATAACTTGTATGTAACTTGTTGATGACGAGCGTAACACAAAGCTAGCATTCGTCGTAATCCACGTTCGTTGTAATCGAGCCACGATTCGAAGACGAAACCGCTTACCAACTTTTACCAACTAACTAGTTCAGGTATGAGAATATGATTAACCGCTTACCAACTTTGACTAACCAACTAGCTCAGGTAAGAAAATACGATTAATTATATTTATTTATTTAAGAAGATTATTTTGTCATTCTTCACTTCACCTAAACCGTGAATATAGAATATATCATTCGCTGAAAGTATTGCAAATGAAATTATAGAATACAACTGACTTGCATAAGTAAAAACTTGAAAGTCGAATGACTCAATAATTAGTTTTATTTAATTACATGTTTCAGTGTATAATGTTGTATTTTCAAATATCAGATCAAAAATATGATAAAACATTTTTAATCGATAACATAGTAAATTAATGCAATGGTACCGCGGCAATGGTAATGAAATGGTGCCTTAAAACCTACAATATACGTTCGTATATTATACGACGTATTAAATCTATATGTGATGCCAAATCTGTGACTAAATGATATATAATTTTTTTTTAAGAAAAACCTCTGTAAACTGCGGTGCGTTACAAAAAACACTGGCAATTATTATGTGGTTTTAAACAAACAAGGCTTAATAAATAATCCAGCCATATACGTACCGAGTCGATTTCTAACTCGCCGTAATAGAGATTTGATTGCCGTGAGGCAAATCGTCAAATTATCGATTTTCTTTCCGATCTCGAACGGTCGATTGCGGATTACGGCCGCAAAAACTAACAACGTCCGTGACATACTTTTGATTGATTCTTTTTTAAAAAAAACCACTCACGTCACGGGCTATCGCCGATGCGTTGAATTCATTTCGAATTGGAGTGTCTTGCGTTGTTGTAAAAAAAAGTGAGTAAACATTTTAAAACCGGATAAAATTCGTCGAGATATCCGTATAAATTCCGCTCTACCAAGTGGTTGTTGTAACATAAATGTACATAAGTTAGAACTTAGCATGAGTATGCTGCAGTAGAAGAATTTAAATGTTTTAATGCAATCGCTTGTTTGCCTAATCCTCCTATAACCTTGTTTGTTATCCGACCAAAGGGATGATCAAATAAAAGAAAAATCCGTAAATGCACCTACGTCATACGCTGGTGTTATAAGATGTATTGCGTAGTCAGTTGATTTGAGATTAGTCATGAACGTAATTCGATGATCTCGTTATAAAATCCCATAACATATTTAAAGTCGCCTTTAACCCAAAAATATGTGTCCTTAATCGGAGGGAAAGAGCGGCGACTTCAGAGCCTTTAAAGTCTTGATGCACTACCGAATCGAAAAGATGGTAAAAATCGAAACGAGAAAACTAGTTCCGAACGAAAGACATTTATCGACTCGACTCGACAAGTAATTGCGTCGAAGACGAGTTTCGAGGTCGACAAAAAGAGTACTGGCACTAAAAAAATGCAGGCGTGTTGTCCGTTCGAGGACACAAGAGTTTACGTAATACTACAGTCCTTTGGCATCTCCTTTAATGGTGGGCCACGACGTTGTATAATATTACAATGTATGTAAATGCAAACCGTTGCTAACGACTTCATTGGCGGCGATTAATCCAAAGTAATTGCTGATAGGCCGGCTGCTATAGGTATACGATGTATGACAAAAAACAGACAATCTATTTTAATAAACCTTTATATTCCTTTATATATCTATTTTAATTTATACGATAAAGACAGATTTACCGGGAGAACTAATAATTGTGATGCACGAATGAAAAAAAGAAGTACCTAAAAGTCTCAGATTAGCTCAATTATCTAGCGTTTCGCAAGTTTAGTGTTTACTGAAATAATGGCTGTTCTTTTAACTTACTTTCTTTATCGGTTTGTAATTTTAAAACATAGATACCTACGTGTAAATTGCATTGCAAGAGGAAATAGAAGATTCAAATATTTAGTTCTTTCCGTGGAAGAGAAGAGAAGAGAAGTAGTTACAGTATTTTTAATTGAAAGGTTGTTACGCTGGAAAGCAAAAACGTAGTAACCAGCAAAACCAAAAATAATTACCAGATGTACACCAATCAACGTGGTTTAATTTACTGATTTCAACAATGTAATTAAAAAAATACTCCGTGTGTCATTTACTACCATTTTGCTTTGCAACGTCGATAGATAAATTATCCAAATGTATCAAGGACTATTTGAAGACGTTACAAAGTTCTGCCAGACTCATCATTTCATAACTCATCACAACGACATCGTTTATAATGACGTTCGTCGTAAGTCTTATCAATCTAAATCATTCAAACGCATTAAATGAACATTCCGTCTGTTGGTATTAAATCACTTTACAGAGTAAACGAATTAAAACTAGAACAAACAACGATTAACAACGATGAACACAACATTTAAGTAAACACATTTAAACTGGATTCAGTACCGGTCGGCAGTGTTCACAACACGAACACTACGCGAGCAAATTATATGGAACCACATCATAAACTAGTTTGTAACACTCGATATTATGTCAAGGAAGGAAACGAGAACTCGCATATCCCTCGGTTCAACGGGACGAGGTGTAAAGAGCCGGGCCAATACTCTACCACTCACCGGACTTCCTCTTCTCGTTGACGAGCACCAGGGACTTGGTCCTCTTCACCCTCAGCGAGCGCCTGCGGATCGAGCGCATCAAAGCCTCCGGCATTCGGGAGAAGCGCGGAGAGTCGACCCGTTTCTCGGGCATGAAGAAGTTCTTCACGGCCAACATTATCGCAACTGTGGCAAGTCTTCAATGTCAATACATTTCCCGAAAACGGCGACTTAAACCGTGGCTAAATTCAAACCCACACCAGTTCCCACTATAATAGCACTCATTCAGAAACAAAAGACAGCAAAACGCAATAGACACCTGTGCAAACGGCGCCTGAACACGCTATATCATCCGAGTCCACCGTACACCACGGGCAAGGTCGGGCAAATTTCGTAAACTGCGCGCCACACCGACTCGGGTTGGTCCACGCGATTGTCAAGCAATGGACGAGTTGCTGCTCTATTGTTTCCGTTCCATCGCCATTCCTCTCACGGTGCGCGCGCTACCCCGTCACCAGGTTGTCAGGCGGCTGATCGGTCCAGTTCCGCACTGGCCGCACGCGAGCTCGACCTTTGTGAACGCGTCACGCTCGCGCAGCACATCCGTCCCGCGTGGAGGTCGGCGGCACACTGAACCGACTTATCGCGCGACGCGTCGGGGCACCTTCACCTGGCGCGGCGTCGGCTATATTTCGCCTGTTATCAGAGTTTGCCTATTTCAGACATAGTGTTACTAGACACGATTTAGATTCACCGTTCACTCACTCACTATCGCGATGGAAGCGAGTAGTACAAATTAGTTCTCGTATACACTGTAACGTCAAAGTCGCTTTAAAATTGTCTATGTCAGAATGTTTACGTCATAATGATATTTCTATAGAAACATTATGAATGTCTAGAAGCATTTTTCAAAGAGGAAATGGCACCCACTCGTTCGAAAATTTTCAGGACTTCTAATATACTTCCGGAACACCGAAAAGGTCGTACTGTTGAGTTTTAACGGCAGTTTTTAAACTTTACCCCTTAAACATCTCCCATGAGGCACAAGGCCTGTAATGTGATTCCCATGCAATATGCAAAAACAATCGAGAAGCCAACATGCAGAAATAAACTGTTATAAAATCGTCGCATTGAAATTGTAGCGCTGAAATCCTATATTAATTTACAGGCTGTGGCTGCAAAGATTCATATCATTGAATTTTCGCCGAGTCGCGCGTGTCACTGTTTGCTAATAAATTAATTTATGTGCACTGTCATTCCGCAAATTACTGTACGCAGCTAAATTATCACACAAATTGGACGTTTAGTAATTGCTCGGTCGGTTTCACGACTTTTGTTTGATTTAAAAATGTTCACAGCGATCTTTAAATGTTACTAGTCATATTAGTGTCAGTACTTTTGATATAACTTAAACTGTTAAAAGAGGCGCATTTCTTTTTGGAACAGGAAGCAAACGAGCAAGCAGTTCATATGATGGTATGTGATCACCGCTGTTGCGAGATCAAAAACTTGCAAATATATTGCTAGCCTTTAAGGTGGGAACAGAGGGAGAGGGAGGAAGAGGTATAGGCCACCGGTCACCTCACTCACCGGACGGAACGCGAAAGTACAAAGATTTCCACTTCACGCTGATTTTCTGTGGAGGTGCGAATCGGTCCATTCAGTAGCAGCGGGTGTCACTGCGTGGCTCTACCACCGTAAATAGCGTAGATTCGTTGTTTAAGTATAATCAAAGCAATAGTAGAGTCGCAGTAGTAGATTTATAGTAGAAATAGTGTCATCGTAGTAGTAGAGTTATAGTAGAAATAGAGTCGTAACTGTAGTAAAGTCGTTGTTATTAGTAGAGACGTTGTAGCTCAGTGTTTGAGCGCTTGCTTTAAATACGATATACTCGAGTAAAATGAGTTCGAATCTCAGTGTCGCCATGAGTAAATTTGTAATTTAGTGATGTCTGATGATGATCTGACTTGTCACTAGATTCTATAAATATTGAGTACGAATTTTCCATTTGAATAATATGTACACACAAAACACAAAACCTTTCAATTAAAAATACTGTAACTACTTCTATTCCACGGAAACAACTAAATATTTAAATCTTCCATTTCCACTTGCAATGCACTTTACACGTATCTATGTTTTAAAATTACAAACCGATGAAGAAAGTAAGTTGGGAGAACAGCCATTATTTCAGTAAACACTAAACTTGTGAAACGTTATACAAGCTGCTTCCGTCAATTTGCACAGGACTTTGTTGCAAGACCTATTGCTACTGTATGATATTTTGCACTTTCTCTATAACGAGATTTAAGCGTTTAGCAATAGGTTGTCGTGTATACTTAACATATCTATTACGTAAACAGCGTGAAATTCTCAATACTCAATACTCAAGTTGGCATAGAGAAAAGCATCATAAGTTAAATTTTCAAACTTAAGGTTTTTTGATATAACATTATTCTATAATTAAATGTCATTTACATACATAGTAGCACTGGCCTAGTAATCAAAATCGATCAAAGGAGATTTCCTTAAAAAAATACATAGTTCCTTATTCATTATAGTAATAAGATATATATCTTGACATGATTATTTATGATTTGACATATGACATTTTTGAATGTATCATACATTATATGTAGCATAAACGTAAACCATTAACATATTCGCTTATCCAATTTAATAACTTTTACCAAATAAAAATTTTAGATGTCCGCAATTATCTATTTAATATTAACCATAACTCTACCATATATTCTCTACCTTTTGCGCAACAAAATGTAAAAAGGGTCCAAATTATTTTAAAACTTATTACTTACTAGACTTGTTGATAGGCTTATCATAAAGACTAACTTATGATAAGCCAACTTTATAAGGCACAAGTACGGCCGCATATGGAGTACTGCTCTCACCTCTGGGCTGGGGCACCACAATACCAGCTCCTTCCATTTGATCGCATCCAAAACATAGGCTCGAATCGTCGATCACCTAGTTCTTTCCGAACGTCTAGATCCTTTGGCTCTGCGGAGAGACGTTTCGTCTCTCTGCGTATTCTACGGTATATACCATGGGGAGTACTCTGAGGAATTGTTCGGATTAATATCAGCTGCTGATTTCCGCCTCCGAACAACGCGACAAACCTCCAGATACCATCCACACCTCCTGGATGGCTGGCAATCCACCGTGCGCTTTTCCCGGAACTTCTTCCCACGCACTACCCACCAGTGGATTTATTTATTCTTTATTGTATATACCTTAAAGAAAAAAAGGATTACAAAGGGCGGACTTAATGCCTTGAGGCATTCTCTCCCAGTCAACCTGGGGCTGGCTATACTCCTTAGTCGGGGAAGCCGGGCTTTTGGGTTTGTATGGTAGTACCGCCACAGATCTTTTAATTTCATATTATGAGTTTTATGTCGTATCTACAACCAAGATTTAAAAACGAGATATATATTTCCGTATCCGCTTATATTTCGATGAATGCCACCTTATATATCGATTAGAGCGCGTTCAATAACAGTTCTGTTGAATCCGTTGTCCGTGTACCTTAGGGCCATTGGGGGCATCGTGATATCGCATCGCACCTTTAATATTCCAAGCGGGTTCCGGCCGGTGAGCGTACGCGTATCGAGAAAGCGCGTACATTCTCCCCCGGGATAACGTCATAATTAAATCGCTTCACGTGCCGGGATGAAATAATCACGCTGTTTCGGTGGGCGGAATTTATGCGTGTTCGGCGAAATGGGCCAGGCTCGTGAGTAACGCGAGCGTTTGAGTTGATTCAACTTCCGAAGTATTGCTAAATTTAACTCGTGAATATGAGCATAAGTCGAGTTCTGTTTGTGCAAACGCTTTTAAGATTTTTACCTATTTTTTTTTCTTTTTTTTTTAAACGCCGCACCCATTTTAATATAGAAATTTCTTGTCTCATAAGAGCGTTTTACATACATAAATTGCACGCGGACGAACGCCCAGATCCGAAACAATTGTCTGTAATCCGTACATGTTTGTCCCGGGTGGGAATCGAAACCACGACCCGCGACGTCGAAGCTAATAGCTTAGCAACTACGCCAAACGGGTCATAGCCTAAGCAACGGCGTAACAGTGAAAATACAAAAAGTCTCTATAATAAAGACTGAGATGTTCACACTTGGTATACGCTTGTATTCAAATTTAGACAGATTTTTATGTCTGGCGCGATAGTTAGTGATACATACCACAGAGTCACGTAGATTAAATCACTCCGACTTTACTCTCTGCTTGAGTAATAAAATGGTAAATATTTATACCCTATAATGACTAATTCCTCAGAAAACATTGACTTATACAGCACAAGATAGCTATGATACTATGCTACGATGAAATAACTTGCGTGTAAACTCCCCCTTTATCATTTATAATAACAAAGAAATTAAACTTATGAATCACCTAGTAGGAATTTGGTATTTACCTTGATATTTATAAATTGCATATTTTTTAAGCTGGAATGATGGCAATTTTAATTCTTAGAACAAGATAGACTCAAGCAAAGGAGAAGTTATCGTCGAACCACGACGGCATAATCGTCGATAGAAGTTTGATTTAAAAAGTAATTTTCAAAAACGAATTCCCAATAATGCGATTAGGGAATGATCTCTTGGACAAATACGGTCAATATATAGAAGGTATTACTGAAGGAATTAATAACAAATATCACTACTTAAACTATCTTTATATATTTTGGTCCCCTGATGGTAAGTGAGCGCCGCCGCCCACGGACATTTGCAATATCAAAAAAAATGAGAATCCATTACTTTGAGGTGGGAATTGGAGGAGGAAGAGGGAAGGGGGGGAGGGGTGTGGAAGAGGGGAACGGCCACTGCCGACCTCTCTCACCGGACGACACGCAGAAGCACTTCTATTTGACGCCGTTTTCCTGTCAGATCGTGGTATTTACCCGGTTCGAGCCGGCCTATTCTGCAGCGGCGAGAGTTGCTGGGTGACTCTACATCGTAGTGTTTTGTTTTATTTTGATAACCTACCTTTTTGTTATCTTATATTTGCACTAAGCTACCTTTTTGTTATCCTTTATTTCGAGCACACAAGCTCGAAGCGCAGGGTCCGAAGCGTTTAAGCTCAGTACTTGGCAACGATTACTAAGAGTCGTGCAAATCCTTATCGCAGCATCGCCACAGCGAGCACGATATTATGACTCCCATTTCTCAGAATCCACTCTACAAAGATCTCCCCCGCCTTCCGCGCGCTTATGAAAATCGAACTCAGCGGAGCGACCAGTACAATCTTCGCGGGTCAAGTTACGCCGCTCTCGATTATTTGTTTAGCATTTCCGTATTTATTTATAAAGTACTGTATCATTGTAGTCCCACTGAGCAATTGTTTTGTATTGGGAAATAAGAGTTCTTTCGAAGTTATGACTTATTGTAGGTATAAATTGACTATTACTTAGTGCGAATGAATCTGAAATCTTAGTAAGGATACTAAAATGTACCAACATACAACATTTCGTTTTTATCATGAAGCACCCTGTTATGTAGAAAACAGTCCCAGAGCACATCGCTAATTAAGCTTTTAATTTAAAACAATGCGTTGACTTTCTTTTACTGATGAAATTCTTGACGGCGTTATTGTCATAATGGCGTCAACAAAATGTAAAATCATAACTATCTTTAAAGGTACTACCTTCCTACCAGTGGCGGTACTACCATACAACCCGCAACGCTCAATTTTAAAAATAAATTATCCGGGAATTATGTGCTAATTAATATTTATAAATTTTACACCTTAGTAGGGTAAGCCGGGCTTTTGGGCTTGTATGGTAGTACCGCCACTGCTCCCTACCTCTCCTAAGATTCAACGTAGAATTACGTGTTATCCATTTAAGCGGTCCCACGATCAATTATGGCGTAATGATTTTTCCGAGCACTTTTGGACATCGCCGTCAAGGCGCGTCCAGAATCAGCCGGGTACCAAACCAGTTTCTCGGTCCGAGCATCGTGTATCGGAATAAAACACTACTACCCACAAGCCATTCGAGTAAGTGAACGACGATATTTGAGTAACGATTGAGCGAGGTATTTTAAAATAAGGAATTATGTAATGGAAGGGAATATCCAATCCTGTGTAAATCATTCTCTATTCTTTTTATTTTTTATATTCTAAACGTTCTATCCGTTGGGGAAATAATAGTATCAATGAAAGCTGGATCATGCATGGTAAGAGTAAAGTCACGTAAATATAATCTATAGTGATTGGTATAAAATAATCATCTCCGCATACAAAACTTGCAGTTGACGCTACAATTTGAGCTGGACAAGTGTGAAATGACTTTCACCTACGCAACTTGACTAAATCAAGAACAAAACAACAAGGCGCCGGAATTGTTGCCTACGCACCTGTCCACCAACGCGCGTAAAATATTTATTACAACGCTTCTTTTCAATACTCTACGGGGTAATAAAGATAGAGTAAAAAGGGGCCCTCAAAATAGCGTAGGCCCTAATAGAGTACCTTGTAGAACACCAAATCAACGTAGTGTCAATCAAATAATTAAGTATATCTCAGTGTCGGTACTACCATCCAAGCTCAAAAGCCCGGCTTGCCCTACTAAGGAATAAAATTTATTCGAACAAATATAATAAGAATCATAAAAATCAGTACCTACACCCAGTAGAAAGTTATGAGGTAACACACATACAAAAAAAAATAGAGTAGAATTGTGAACCTCCTCCTTTTTTGAAGTCGTAAAGTAACGATCTATACGATTTTTAGCATAATTGTAGTTGAGTTAGTCGAATGAATAGTGACAAAACATTTTAAAAAAGAAAATCTCAAAATACGGAAACAATGATCGGAAACCACAAAGCTGGCATTAAAGCTGCTGGTAAAAGCTAGTTTAATAGTTCTGTACAAAAAGTAGTATAAAAATGAGTTTCGCCTTTTCAGAAACTATTAAATAAACATAAATATTCTTAAAGAGTAACAAACGTTATACTAAGAAATAAAAATCAAAAAAAAAATAACTAAGCGGACTAACAAAAGCGGTTATAGATTCATCAAACTAGAATTACACCGTGGTCAGGTTATTACCAACAAAGCGTTCGAGGATTTTATGACTGCGCTAGATTATGAATGGTGGCTATAAAAGATTTTACGAGCGCCGTTAGAAGTGTATTAAGAAAAAATAAAATTGTAAAATTTGATCATGTACACGCTTTACAATAGAAAAAAGCAAATAAGGGAAGTGCAGACGTCATGTTTGCAACATGGTTTTTTAGGACTTAGGAGTAGTTTGTTTTTAATATACTCATTAATGAATGTAAACTATTTGAAGTTATTCACCGATCACAAAAAAAAATATTTTAATTTTTTTTTTTTTATTGTCTCTATTTTAAACAAAAATTAAAATACGAGACAAATGTAAGTAATATGGTTTACTTCGTGCAGCATTTATTAGTATTTGAACATGATTTTTAACGAAAATTATAAAATAGACACATTCGCTATTATTTATGTTGTATGCAAAGAATCATTTGTGTTAATATGAGATATAAATGATATATGTATGTAATTGTTGTCAGAAGGTAATAATCTAACTAAATACTTTGACAGAAAGAAAATTACTAACATTGGCATTACGATAAATATCTTAAAGTCACGTGCACATTGTAACTAACACTCTAAAGATTTGGCTAAAACAGCATCTATCATTTTAACTTCTATCCCGCAAAAGAATCCGCTGTACGAAACCCCACAATTGTAAGATGCAAATGTGAAACGGTTTGTTTTTACAATAAGACATTATCAATTGCTAATAAATTCGGACCGCAAACGTGCAAGCTAAGAGTGCAGAGACATGAATAGCAAAGACAGATGTATGTACAGAGATGATAAACATGACAGATGTAAGAACCTAATTTCCTTCTTAGAAACGACATCTAATTATTACCTAAGTAATTGATAGAATCAAATCAAATGAAAATATTTTTATTGAGAACGTTTAATTTCCTTCTTAGAAAGGCAATTTCTAATCTTGTTTTACACAAAGTATTGATATAATTAAATTTAATAAAAATATTTTTAACGTAGTAGGTTATACCCATTTAAAGTCAGTTGGTGGGGAAGTTTTGCTGTGAAGGGCTGGTAAAAAACTGAACGGTTACATTTTTAAAAATTATGTCACAATGTTTTGAAATATGTTATAACAGCTAACCTGAATACAAGTTAGCTAACTTCCGCACGTTTTGTTTCAAGGAAAACCATTGAATTTAATAGTAAGTTTTATGCTGTGAAACATTAATTTCTGTTTTAGAATATCGAAATATCGGCTTTGGAAATAAAACATAAGACAACACATAGTTAGCATATTACGTGAGTGGTATGGCTGTGGTAAAACCGGGAGATGAGACCGTGAATATTCAAATTTAAAAATAGCAATCTTTAAATTTAGAACTTTGTGAACTGAATGTAGTGTTAGAAATTTAGGACGGCCCATTCATAACAGACGGCGCCAGCTATAGGAGCTGAAGTAGTCCGTCACCTAGAAAGATGCCATTCTTAAATCAAGGTATTGACCCATTTTGACTGGCCCGTTGGTGTAGTGGTTAGTGCTCCTGACTGCAAAACCAAAGGTCGTGGGTTCGATTCCCACCC
>DWHO01002938.1:0-12641 GCA_018247575.1 Eurytides lysithous rurik
GAGGTCGTGGTACTAATCCGGTTCGAGCCGGCCCATTCAGCAGCGGGAACAGCTGCGTGGCTCTACCACCGTTAAACTACTTGATACAAATTTTGCATTATGTTTCTGTTCGTTAATGTCGTTAACATTACAATGAATAGTAAACAAACGGCAGTACAAGGTGTGGTTTTCGATCGTTAAAAGTAGCCACGAATCCGCTGGGCCGTGAATTTATTAATAAATATGTGTCAAGATCGAAGTTTGTCATAAATTTAAATTGATGTAACATCTAAAAGCGAGATCGTTGGTAATGGAACCGTCAATATTTTATATTTTATTAGATAATATATACATTTAGAAACGGACCATTATAAATAACAATCTTGGATAAACAATATCCTTATACTTAATAATTGCGAAAGTTTGTTGTTGTATAATTTAAAGGCCTCTGATTACACACAATATAATACTATCACCACCAACTGCTCTAATTGTGTGGTCAAAGTTTCGAAAATAAGTAATTTTAGAATCAACCAGCTTCAAGGACTTTTAAATGTGTATCGTAATTGATTAAAGGTGAATAAATAAACTAACTTTTACAAAAGATCAACAACAGAGGTATCTCGCCGAATTATCAAACAGAAGCGAAGTTCATGCGGTGCGCAATGATTGTTTATTGACGATAAAACTTAATTAAATTAAAATTCATTATTTGTTGGTGAAATTTAACATTTTGCTTTCAAGAAATTATCTTACAACAATAAAAAATATCCTTAAGGCTCAGATGAGAGAAACATATGATAAAGTTATACTTAATTGTTTACAATATGTCGTTTGAGAGGACACATAACTGCTATTTGAATTGAGTGGTTGACTGCTGAGCCGTATGACATACCATTTCTACTCAAAGCTACGACGGAGATGTGGTAATTGCAATTTGATATCCAGGAATTGCACCATGTAATTTACGATTTCCCAGAAGCGTATTTCTGATATTAACAATTCTGATTACTACTACGTAACACTTAATTACAACTATAACTTTATAGTTTGAGTCACACATTGACAAAATAAAGGAACTGTTTGATTTATTTTGTTATATAACTATATATAGTTATATGGCACAACGAATGTCTTAGACAATTATGTCGTACATGAAGCTTTACTACTGTATAAAATGTTAACAAAAAAAAATATTTATCAGTAGTAGGTTCAGCATTTCCTTAAATATTTATCGATGAGTAGCGAAAGTAAATTGTTATGCTATGTATTGCTAGTAAATTGTTGGTTTGAGTTAGTTTAAAATATAAATTACCTTATTATTAATTCAAAGACACTTTTGTCTTTGAGTGAATTTTCAAGTTTATCATACAAAAAACAGGAAACCGATTTCAATTCACTAACGTGTTATAAAGTTTGACATAAGCTAGAATTATATATGCCTGTGCCTACCCCGTTCCCCGTTTTAGGGAAAACATTCCCCAATGAGTCAACACGTTATGTTATAAATTCGAAGGTGTGTCTACTGTTTTAAGCCTTAGTTTAATTACACCGACCACTTAACACATTTCTATTGGGATTAAGGGAAAGACAAAATTGTTTTTGGTTATGTTTGTCAATAATAAACGCTTAGTATGTTTTTTTAAATTAGATATTGTTTGTAGTCCACAGTCATTATAACGCTGTTTTATAAAACATATGGTAATTTAATCAGACGTTTGTCAATAATAAAAATATGAAAAGACCGGCTGTAAATATTTTAAGAAAAGGATATTGATTTATAATAAATACTCATTCAATTTTAAGAATGTACTTATTATATTATATATTGTGTTTTTGTATTGTACACAATACAAACAACAGTAAGGGGGTGATTAAAAAAATAGTTATTATTTTGGACCGCGAGTCAAGTATCGAACAAATAATATTTTTAACATTTTTATGATTCCGATAGTATTAGATTACTGAATGATTGAGTTATCCGAGGTCGTTTAAATTTCGCTCGCTCAAGGGATCTTCGAGGGGGTTAAGGAATTGGCGGGATCGAGTCGTCAGAGTCCGTAATAACAATTTTATAGTTATAAATCTGACCCTTAGACGCTCAGTATTCTGCCTACTGGTACTTTATACAGTGGCCTTTTACGTGACCACGACGCAATTAGCACTTTCATAAGGTCGATGTATCGATGAGCCCTTTGTATAAATTAACTTCGCCAGCAGTAAAGGGCAGATAAAAACTAAAGTTAGTTTTACGGTGGTAGATCTAAGCAGCTGTTCCCCCTGCTGAATGGGCCGGCTCGAACCGGATAGGCACTACGACCTCACAGAAAATAGGCGTAAAGTGGAAGTTTTTTTGCTTCTGCGTTTCGTCCGGTGAGTGAGGTGGCCGGTAGCCTACCCCCGCCCTTAACTTCCTCGCTCTGTTACTCCCTTCCCTACCTCTTTCTCCATCTCAGAGGGGTCCCTCTTTCACTCTCTCTCTCCTCTTCTCTCCCTCTCACTCCCCCTCTCTCTCTTTCTTTCAAAATTTCCCGTCCTTAAAGGCTGGCAACACATTTGCTAGTTCTGTAATGCTGCAAATTTTCGACGGCGGTGATCACTTACCTACTACCTACTACCAGGTGAGGGGCTTGTACGTTTGTCCAGCCAAATCCATAAAAAAAAGGAATTTCTAAAAAAAACTAGGATTCATTGCTTGTCAGTGTTGCTAACCGCCAGCGCAGCAAAAATACTGCTGTCTTGCGGTTTGATGGGCAATGTCACAAACGTTATTACTGGACTGGGTATATCTCTATACCACGATGAATCTCTGGGCAGCGCAGCGCAGTAATGTAGACTCCATATAATACGGTGTTGTTTTGAAAAAGCGTGTTGCTTACCATCATATATATAACGAGAAGCTCCATGTGAATGTTGAATTATACTTATATATAATTCTAAATTTATATATCTGTCTTATGACAGAATTTTATCACGTTTTAAATTTAAAAAGAAAAATACTAGATCATTTGAATATATTTGCAAAGCTTTCATTATGCGCATCAATCATATATATGACTTTATAGATGACTGACTAGGTACTCTATTTATGTGAGAGGTGTACCAACGTAATAATAGCCCTTACAGAAGTTTGAAACAAAAGTACAATACGCAACACAAGTTTGACGCACAGTCCAGTTGACTGAGTATCCTGTTAACTTAGTTTGCTTTCATTATGTTCGTGCATCGTATAAAGTAACGGTGCACTTTCTTTGTACAAAATCTGTCTTTGTATCATAATGAAACATTATTGTTAAATTACTTCTGATAACAAAAACCGTTAATAGTGACAAATGTAATCAGTATTATTCTGTTTTATTCAATTTTTTTTTTACTTTAATAACAATTTGCTTATAAATACTATTGTGAGCAGTGTAGCGAAAAAGTAATTTGCAGTGTAAAAAGCAGAAATTATTCTGTTGAGCTAGTAAAAATTGTATATTATTATTTATCATTATGATATAGAATTTTTACTAGCTCAACAAAATAATTGCTGCTTATAGCTGTTAATACTTTAACATATGTATAAAACTCTTAATTAATAATCTAGTGATTTTTGATCGTTATGAAAACAGATTACTTAGTCGTCGCATTAATGTAATACGCTCATAATAAATGCAAAAAGGTGTTAAAACCATACGGCTCTAGTTGGTAACTAAATTGAGTTAAAAATTTTATAAAGGCCAATATGAAAGATAACCACGGTAATAAGCGTATATTATATTAGTTTTGCAGTGAGCAGTAAATGGTACCATTATTGCAATAATCCCTCCTTCTAGAATTACCTATTATAACTAAACAGAAGTTCATGTTTAATTTTCTTTTAATTAGCTTTTGATTTAAATCTCCTGTCTTTGAGTGGCATTTAGTTCAATGTAGGTTACATTAAAGCTATTTTGGTCAAACTGCCCACTTCGATACGGAGTTGTCAATAACGTCATACACAGTGATAATGACTGTTTTGGATAAGACGTCACCTATATTTAACAATATAGATTAAATAACTAAACTGTTCGCAAAACAAAGAGAAATATAAAGTGTTTTGTCGAAAACACTACCGAGAGTTGCTCAGAGAAAAAAAAAATTAATGTCTTTTATGTTCAGATTTTTGGCGGCACTGGAGAATTCTTTCGCAATTACTTATTACTTTTAATTTAAAACAGGCAACTGGCAGTCTGGGATTTTCAAGTAAATTGATATTGCGATAGACACTTTTTCTAAGTTACTCTGAATTATATTAAGATGAGATAAATCTTATTAAAAGAATCATAAAAATAATAAGTTTGTGATCACACTACTTTTTTTATTTTTATATATATTTTAAATCTTTCAATTATAACTAATTGTCAATAATTGTTTTCTTTCAATGTAGTACTCTTTAAATTTTGATATTTATTCGTTTTATTGAGACTTATTTGTGCTTTGTGTAGTTTCACAAATATCAAACAAGACGCACAAGTGCAATGTCTATCAGGATTTAGCCGAAGATTAAGACATAAGGTTTCTTACTTACATCGATTAAAACCTTCTTGGGTAGTCTATTCAGTTTCCTTCCGTATTGCAAACGATAAACATGACACACTTTCCATGCCAGAGCAGCATTTTAATTGTTTAAATAGAATTAGTTTACAATAAGCGTGCGCTTAAATTTTGTTCAATTTTTTTTCCATTCGTCGACGTTTCACTCGCGACCAGTAACGTCGTTAGGACATGATAAATCGTTAAACCGTTTCTCGTAAATTCACAAGAGTAACAAAAAGACATCATGGCGGCGATAAACGTAACCTGAGGTGTTAAAAGCGCGCTAAAAAGATCAGCATTGCCCTATAAAACATTGCAGCACGTGCCCCCGGCTTGTTAGCCCGAAGATGTATATAAAACGTGGGCGTGTCGTTCCGTATATTAGTTTCAACGGAGCACCCATAAAACAAGGATGTTCGAGTGGGTCCATTATATTGTGCTTTCTTTGCGCTAAAAGGAAAGTTTAGTAGTATAGGACATTTTCAACGTTTGATGAAGATATGTTATAAGGCCTTCTAAGTGAGTGCAGCATCTCTAACTTTCTTCGGCAGACTGAGTCGTAAGCAGTAGGTAATTAAATAAACTACCGCTTTTTTAATATTATTGTCGACGAGGTTGAATCAATTTACCAGCGACAGTTTTTCTGTTCAAGGGCAAAGTGATGGCTAGTGCATTCAGTTATTAGACGCCTTAGGAACTTTTTCTTAAGTTGGGATAGGAATCAAGCACTGGTCAGTTTATACTAAAAACATACAAATCTTGAGGATAATTTTCGTTGTTCATTAAGGTAGATAATAAAAACTTGCTTTTAAAGACAAAGGGAAGCACCATAGTACTCCTACTTTATGCCAATATTTTACTTTAATAATTCGATAATTGCAAAGTAAAAACAAAAATTACTCAAATAGTAGAATTAATTACAGCATGGTCACTTAATGGAGCGTGAAAATGCCTTGCCTTTGTTTTCTACATAGTAATATAAAGTTTGACAGAAATTGTAAGTATCGTAAACAGAATTACATGCCAAGTTCAGTTCAATGAATTCTCTGACGTATTAAACCAACATAGGAACTGAAATTTCTGATGCATATTGAAGGTTACCATTACAATTCGAGATTACGTAGACGAGTTGAGCTGATTAGTGCAAAATTTGGTTGCTAACAAATTTTGATGCCGTTTTAGCAATGTCAAAGGATCTCTAAAAGCTCTTCCATTAATGCGAGTATGGCTTTACCCTTTTGGCTTGTGTACTAATTAGGAAACTACTTTCAACATTATCATATATGATTCTGATTAAAAAATATATATGATTTACCAACATTAATATATCTTGATATTCTGTACACACAGATTGAACATAAACATGTATTATGAAAAAGACGGAAAACTGTTTTATAGCAACAGAGCGTTTAAATTAAAAGATTAGTTTAAGTTGTGGATTTACAGTATAACATATATATATATCTGTCTGTTGCTAAACAATAGGATTTTATTAGAAAATCTGCCTGGAGTGATAATACTGCATTGACAGTTCATTTGCCACCAACAGTAATGTGTATTGTACGGATATATTCAAATATGTATAAAGTAACAGCCTATATATATGTATATCCCACTGCTGGGCACAGGTCTCCTATATACATAAAGAATAACCCGGCCCCACTACTGATTGGCAGAATTCACATATTTAAGATTATTTTCTTTATTGTTCTTTAAATATGCAGGTTTCCTTAAATTCATGAAGTATGTATATCTTACTTATACTAGACTTTTTTATAGAGTAGGCTGACAATCGAGCAAGCGGCTCACCTGTTGGTAAGCGATCACCGCTTCCCATGAACATTTGTAACATTACAGAACATGCAAATATGTTGCCAGTCTTTAAGGGGAGTGGGGAATATGACACCGGCCACCTCATTCACCGGACGAAACGTCGAAGCAAAAAGACTTCCACTTTACGTCAATTTTCTGTGAGGTCGTGTACCTATCCGGTTCGAACCGGCTCATTCAGCAGCGGGAGCAGTTGCGTGGCTCTACCACCGTTACACTTGCACATACGTATAAATAATGCAACATACAGTGACGAGATTAATAACGACTCCATGCCATCCGTAGCCATGAACATCTCGATGCAAGTGGTGATCGTAGTGGCGGCGGTGTGCCTGTGTCTCGTTGACGGGGCTCCGCAGGCTCGCATGACCAGGAAGCAGCAGCGTCCCACCCGCGGCTTCAAGAACGTCGAGATGATGACCGCTAGGGGCTTCGGGAAGCGCGACCGGCCTTCCGCCAGGACCGAACGTGAGTTATGCACCCCTAGTACCACTGTAGAAAATAATAATTATATTGTGAAGTGTAATACTAATTAATAAATCATTTATGTAATTGGTAGAATTCGTTTGATGAGTCCGCCTGCCGTGTTGTATTGATAGTTATTCGTTTATTATACCGTCAAGCAGTAATTTGTAAGCACTACAGCACTTTAATTTAGTTATTACAGTGTAATTACTGTAATAACTAAATTAAAATTAATGTAATATAATTTAATATAAAATATAATCGAAGATCTGTAATTATATTTTATATTCTTATGTATTACCATTTCTTTTTTCTCATATATTACCCATAGTGAGTATATAGATATTTTTTATATAAAATTTTCTTGACATATTCGAATTCAGTAAAATATCCAAACTTAAAATATACAAACAGTAGATAAAAACTTTATAAATGCCTTAAATATATCAGAATCATATATTTGGGGCATTTATTAAGTTGTTTCAATATGTTATATGTCAATATATTAATAATAGGTACCTATCGTGTTTCAGATGGCAATAGTTTAGGCAATATATAAATAAATATAATTTATTAGCTATTTCGGTAACATTATACTATAAAATTTATGTTAGAATTTGAATCTTGTATTTATTTTAATTTTTTTTATAACTTAACTTTAGCCAGATTTCCATTATGTTTTCTAGGTTGTATAATTAGCAGTGTCACGTTATTGTCCATTCGTTTACACCTAAACGGTTCCAATAATAACTTATTAAACTTCAACGGCTTTGTAAAATCGGATGGGAGGGAATTGAACCGAAAGATTCATAGAGAATGTACGACTAAATTAGTGCTTCCTAGAATAACGCCCTTTACACATAACTATGAACACATATATAACAATAGCCGGTGTATTTTATCTATAATCGATAGAGAAATAATCTTTGGCAAATTTTAAAAGTTATAATAATGAATACCACAAATACTTTGAATACTATCATCATAAATTGTATGGAACTTTCGCATTTTTGGACGATCCTTCAATTTTTTTTTTAATGTAGTAGGCTGGCAAACGAGCAAGCGGTTCACCTGATGGTAAGCGATGCCGCCGCCCATGGACATTTGCAACATTACTGAACGTGCAAATGCGTTGCCAGTCTTTAAGGAGGGAAATTCTGAAACAGGGAGGGGGAGGAGGATGGGTAAGAAGGGCCACCGGCCACCTCACTCACCGGACGAAACGCAGAAGTAAAAACACTTCCACTTTACGCCGATTTTCTGTAAGGTCGTGGTACTAATCCGGTTCGCCGGCCCATTCAGCAGCGGGAACAGCTGCGTGGCTCTACCACCGTTAAAAGATGATAGCAATAGGCTGATAGTTTGACGGATTCGAGCGTTCACCTTTTTTAGGGATCGGGTGCACTAAGGCCGTCCTCCAAGATTTTGGGACAACGCTTGAAGAGTAGGAGTACCGGAAAAGACGCGTTAGAACCGGACCCAACTCACGAGCGCATGTCTTCAACACAATAGGGGGGATCCCGTCCGGCCCACTCGACTCGTGGATCTAGGGAGAAAAGTGCTTTACGCACTGTGCTTTGCCGGAAATGGATTTCCGGAATTAAATGCTCGCACCACTGGATGGTAGGCGGTGCGATCTCCCCGTCATCCAGTCGAGTTCGACGCAAATAGAGTGCCCAAGAGGTGGGCCTTCTCCTTTGCTGTATTGAAGAAAAACTCAGGAACGTTTAATAAATTAAACGAAGGTAACGTCAAGACCATATACGACGTTTTCTAATCAATTAAAAAGCATGTCGACAATCATATTGACTTATGGGAAGATCGATCGACATAAAGCTAGTCGTCACAATCTTATTACCAAAAATGTCAGTCATTACAATGAATTGCTAGAAGTGCGATTTTTTTTTATTTTTTCCTTACTTGTATTGACACTAATGTTTTTTTTTTTAGTTATATTTAATTGTTTTTTTTTTTTTAATTTTTTTTTAAATGTTTTTTTTAAAATAAAAAATTTTTTTTAAACTTAAATTTTTAATTTCATCACATTAAAAAAAAAACAAATAATAAATTTAAATGTGCATAAATAAATTATTTAAAACTAATTTTACCTCAAAATCACAAAAGCCTTACATAAAAACAAGTAGAGCTCTACTCACTATACATAGATACACAACTATATTTATAGTTTTTAGGTGCATCAAGATCTATTCTATTAAAGCATTTCTAGAATAATTTCTGGGCAGAAAATGATCTTTTAATAATAATTTAGTTAAAAATCTTTTCTAATAGTGAAGTTTCTAAATGAGTATTCAGAAATTTCTTTTTCATTTTTAAATTCAGCTTTATCTACTTGGCTGCTAGGACTTCCAGTAGATTCTAGCCATTGCATCCTGCAAAAACAATTATTATTATACAAATAACAATAAGAACAACCTCATAGCTTTATAAAATGAAACTACTATCATGGAGGATCAGTCATTAAATGTTTAATTCCCATAAATAAACAAAACCGTTATGTGGCCTTTATGACTGAGACCCTTTATTAGTTAATAACAAATACTATAATTGATGTCACAGTATAAACTACTGGTTGGTTACAAAGTATTCAGAACTGAAGTGGGTATTATGAAAAAGTTCAATTTCTGACTGTGTATATTTTCGGAGAATCTGATCCAAAAAAGTTTTAATCTAGTCTGAAATACAGTCTTCTTAGAATTGTTGTTTTAGTCAATAGACAAATGTTATTCATGAAAGACTAGTTTATTCATATAGCAAGAACTGCTTTAAGTCTTTCAGTCTCTTAGAATAATATAAAGTTTATTTAATATACACAAACTTTTAGGTACAAGAGGCGGCTACAGATTTAATTACGAAAATGGTATAATAATAAATATTTTTGGCAAACTCATCATTTGAAAAATGTATTGTGTAAAGTTACAGAATGAGACGACTATTCAAATGTTCTTTAACATCCATTTTTACATAGCAGTCATGGAATATAGCTTTAAGTTAAAAAAAAGTCATTTTACAACTTACATTGACTGAACATTGTCAGGAGGTCCTTGTATTTGACCTTCCACTGTCCCCTTTGAGGTATTTATGCACCAGCCTTTAACTCCCAATTTATCAGCTTCCTGTTTTGTGTACTGCAACAATATTAATGACTGAAGTGTTCAAAAGAAATTTTAAAATATCTTGTTCATAAAGATACATTTGTAAAGATTTTTTTTAATGGTTTAGGCTGACAAACGAGCAAGAGGTTCACCTGGTAGTAAGCGATCACCGCCCCCATGGACGTTTACAACATCCATGGGGGCGGTGATCGCTTACTACAAGGACTTTGTGGGGGGAATTTTTGAAAGAGGGAGGGAAGAGTGTGAGATAGGGATTATGGTAGGGTAGGAAAGTATGAGAGGGACTGAAATGGGAGTGTGAGGATGGAAGGGGATGGGACACTGGCCACCTCACTGACCACACAAACACACATTACGCCAATTTTCTGTGAGGTTGTGGTACTTATACGGTTCAAGCTGGCCCATTCAGCAGCTGGAGCAGCGGTGTGGCTCTACCACCATTAAAAGTTTTTAGACACTTATTCACACCAGTCTCCTCACGGGTATTAGTAGCCATATTTTGATGTTTAACAATCTGAGAAGATATCAATCAAAATTATATTATAAAAAAATACCTAATTTTTAGGTACAGTAAAAAAAATCACAAGAAAAGCTTACTGTAAATGCTTAGATTTATTATTATTTTAAATTTCGCTGACAATAATTATCATTTAAAAATTACTGAAGAAAGTAAAATATTCTATGCTAGCTACACCTGATGTGAATTAAAAGCTATCTGAACTCTTTGGGAATTCTAGAATTATATTGGTATAGATTAGATATCAAAATGGTTTACATTTTAATAATAATGGATGCGCACTTCCAAATAACATTAACATGTAAAAATAATTTAGGAAACAAGCACGGCCAGGACTTCTGAATTGATATTACTGGAAGCTCTGCACAGAATGACATGAAGTGTTATTCGATGCGATTTTTATAATGTTAAATTATATCTTCTTTTTTCCACTTACTTTTCGAAAGAGTACTCCTTGAACTCTTCCAAAAACTTCAAAGTCCACACTTCGAAGAGCCATAGCTGTAGCTGGTGTAATAGCAATTTCGAATGGTCGTTAATGTCGTTAAAACGAATAATCGAAATATTCTTTTCACGTTATTGCTGTTAAATATTTTCAGAATGAAAGCTACGAACCATTTGAATTACGCCCTTTGTTACGATTTACGGAGTTAGTTTTAATTTAAAAGTTATTCGGTATAAGATTGAAGGTTTTCAGTATTCTTTTACGTTACTTAATGAAACTTATAAAATTGTAAATGTGTTTGTGAAAAAATTGTCAAAAATCGTCGAAAAACGGAAGTAAATAAATATTTTCTGAAATTGAGCATTCTTTGAATATGACTTCATAAACGCTTCAACTTGTTTGACACATGTAATCGATTTGCGATTACGGCAGCAGACAGCTGTCATTTTAATATTTCTTCAGAAAGAGCCTTAAAATTTTCGAAAGAGGCACTTCATATTGTCGTTGTTAGAATCAAACCAGTTTTTTTTCTAACAATAAGTTAAATTTAATAAGATGGCTTTTTATTGTGGCAAGTAAGTTTTCGTCTCTAACCTATTATGTAATAATATGTATTATATTTAATTTGTTTACTAACGTCAATAATTTTTCAGATTTAGCTCCAAACCAGTGCTTGCCAGCTTGGGGAGAATGCCTCTCTTTCTAAACACGGCCCATTATGCTCAAGTTTCTGCTGTACCAAAAATAACATTCAAAAAATATGAACCACCTAAACCTGAACATTATGATGACAAGAATGAACGTCTTAAGCGACCATTGTCTCCTCATCTTACTATTTATTCACCACAACTTACGAGTATGTTGTCCATAACGCATCGAGCTGCAGGTTTGTATATAAAATAAATATATAATTTAGAGATTCGTAGATAGAGATTTCTAGAGTAAAAGTAAATCATTAAGGAATTCTAAAAATAGTTTTTGATATAATGCCTGTCTATAGGTTTTAAGCAACACATGTACTTAAAATAACGAACCAAAAATAATATTGGTATTCAAAATGTCGAGAGGCATTTCCACAGTTCACATTTTACACAGCATTATCTCCACTATATGTTTATGTTTAGTATTCATAAATATTTTTGTATGCGACTATTGGTTATCATTTATTAAATTTATAGTTCTATAACAATTAAAAAGCTATTAGTTTAGTTAGTTTTAAATTATACCCTTCTTAAGATAAGTTGTTAGGTAATAAATAGAAACAAGCTAATTAAACTTCATCATAGTTTATTGTTAGTTTGTATTTATTATTTACTCAAGCATTCATTATATAACTCATTATTAACTCCTCTGGTGCCAGCTTCCATGGCCTGGTATGGTTCCATTGTTTTTAAATTTTAAATTGATAGTTGTGGTTTTTTCATATAATAGATAATGACTGTATTGTTGTTTGTTGATTTGGTTAGGGCGTTATAGTTAAATCACTGAACTACCTGATTAGTAAGATGATTTTGAGGGACATGTAGAGTTTCTTGAGGTTATTTGTTAACACCAGCAGTTGCTTGAAGTAGTTGATTATTATGAGGTTGGTTTTATTATGTTGAATGCCTCGCTAATTTTGCTTAACTTCACTGTCTGGTTAACATGAAATTTGAATTATCTTTAAATACTTTGGAGGAACATTAATTATAACAGACAAGTTGTTTAATTA
>DWHO01002939.1:0-12640 GCA_018247575.1 Eurytides lysithous rurik
GAGGATGGGGGATAGGCCACCGGCAACCTCACTCCCAGATCGTGGTACTTATCCGATTCGAGCCGGCCCATTCAGCAGCGGGAACAACTGCGTGGCTCTACCACCGTATAAAATTCACAAGCAGACAAAAATCTGCCTTACAGTGCTACAGATCTCAGACAACTCTTTAATGATATCTTATGTTCGTGTGAATTCAACACATGGTTAATTTGACATAGATTATGTCGAATCCATTTAGAATTTTAAAAAAAAATACAAAGTTAGGTTTTGTTTGATCGTATTGAACTAAGTGAGTAAATTGTTCGATTTTACCATCCATAATTAGTTAAAATATTATTAGATAATATTTCGCATAACATTTTTACATCCTTGCGTTAAAAAGCAGCCAATTCTAAAATTAGAATTCCATGAAATGTTAGCCACGTTTTAATCTCCCAGTGACACGTCAGCCTCCAGCCTGATACATTATGCTTAATTTAAAACAAACTTAAATGCCGAAATGCGATTTTTGAACTCTGAATGAATCAGCGGATTAAGACGAAACCACGTGTTTCACATGAGCTCACTTCTTGTTACAGAGCGGCAGCGGGTAGTCAATTACTTGTCCAAACAAACGATTAAATAAATCTTATTCGTCCATTCTAACCAGACATTTGATGAAACTTTACTCATTACATTTCGAATGTTAGATTACAAATTCAAATTAAACATCATGTTATTATGTTGAAATTTAACATTAAAGCTAGATATTTTCTGAATTGATGAAATTGTTGAGTTATTAAAACATAATAATAAATTTGAATAGTTTAATAACAACGTTCACTACATAATTTTCAAATAATACATTTTAGGTCAAAAATGGCTGCACCTGAACAGTTTCTACTGAAAAATGTTTAGCTTTTTAGTTATGTAACTAGTATTGGCCGAGTGACCACACTACCACGTTTAGTTAAGTTATAATAATAGATACACGTTATTAAATTAATTCAAAAAGAATTTCAATTCATATCAAGATATTTCATTCTGTCGTGACGAGCATCAGTAACATTTAATTTACCTAACCACTCTAACTTCCTTTGCTGGCGGTATCGTATACTTTTAACCAGTTTCATGTTGCATGTAATTCAATTAAAACGAGAATTTAAATTGCGCAGATTAAATTCAAACGAAACGGATTAATACAGGCTTTAAAATATAGAGAGTAGTTGCTTTTGCAAATTAAAACTCATGTGCTCAGATATTTACAAGTCATATTAATTGAATATTTCTCAAAATACTTTACCTAAAGCTTTGAAATGCTATTATTTTGTTTTAAATTGATTTAAATATTGTTATTTAATGCTATGAATTAAGATATTGATAAAATCGTGAATTCACCAACGGTACAATCTTTTGGCGATATATTTTATAGGATATATAAAAAAAGCTTAGTTCCTAGTTAGCTCATGTTAATTAGGTTTAACCGACATTCGAAAAACAAGCGATAGCGGCAGATATGGTAAATGTGATTATTCTTTTTGCAAGAACTTTACAATAGTTTGCTGTAAACAACAATAAAATTTATATGGGACCACTAATTTTTTTTTTTTTATGGATTAGGTTGACAAACGAGCAAGCGGCTCACCTGATGGTAACTAATTACTGACGCCCATTGACACTTACAGCATTACAGAACTTGCAATTGCGCTGCCAACCTTTAAGGGGGAGAATTTTTGAAAAAGGGAGTAGGGGTCAGAGGGGGAGGAAGGTGATAAAGGAAACCTAGAGAGGGGTTGGAGGGGAAGGGCCACCGGCCACTTCCCTCACCGGACAAAACGCGAAACCAAAAACACTTCCACTTTACGCCGATTCTCTATGAGGCCGTGGTACTTATCCGGTTCTAGTTTTATTATTTAAATTCAAAGATACGCCAGGGATTATTTAAAGTCAAATAGAAAATGTATTTCGGGATTATATTAAAACGGTTGCAATTTTTAGTAACAATATCCTTATTGGGTTAGTAGAGGCGCTGGCACATAAGAACTTAGATATTTTTCATAAACCGTAAACGGAATCAAACGAAAAAAAAGAAACGACGTTAATAGTTGTAACTATTCTTCTATTAATAGCTAAATAACCACGTATATCTTACTATTGTCAAATGATCTTTGTATACCGTGAAGTTTTTAAACAAAAAAATAAAAAAAACATATAGATAGTCACCTCGTTCTGAGATCCTCAACAAATGACAAGCGACGAGCACAGCATGCAAAGATGCCCTTAAAGCCAATAATTTGTTCTATAACTCCTTTCTATCGGTGCGACATCAACCTCTATTTATGTCATCCGCTAGCTACAGTCAATTATGATGCCGTGCTAGATACGACGAAGGAAAAACTGAGAGCCATTAGAGGCACAGTTACGTAAAACGCGTAACGTTCCGCGAAGCGTAAAAAACTTCGAAAGCTAGTCAATCTGCGGCGCTGACCGACTAACGGACCCGACCCGAGACCTAGTCTATGGCTAAGAAAAACTCGACGGGTCTTCAGTAACAGGAACCCAGTTACGGCAGCGCCCAGGGATACTCTGGAAAATTATAAGTGACCAGTGTTGCCGCTAAATAAAACGGTAATTTTACTTCAACCGATTGGTTTTTAATAACATTACATCTTTCACTATTGGAGAAAAAGTAAAATGCTTCAATTTTAAGTTTTAAAGTTACAGTTAAACATGATGAACAACGTTTAGATGAATTCAGAAGTTTGTCCAAAAAGTTTTAAAGCAATTTTCAAAAGGTACTAAAGATAAATGGAGTTTAAATAAAATCGCCACAACACAGCTTTGATGATGGCGTTCCATCTATTTATTGGACACATTTCTTTAATGTTTTTCGATTTATATTTTAACGGTGAAAAAGTGTCCAAGAGCAATTTCACCAAATGCCTAAACGTGATTGAAAATGAAGACAATTATTTTTTTTTATTTATTTAACCTTTATTGCAAACCTCTTAACGCCGCTAATAAACAGCATCCTATGGATCGCACCATAAAGAGATGATCCCGTACCACATTCGTTGGGCACCGTTAGCGCCACCTAACTGTACATAATGTGCTCAAGTTACAATGCCACCGGTCAACCACCGGTTCTCCTTAATACGACCAATAATTTAAAGCCGCGCTGCCGTATCTCGAACATCTAGCCCCTCGTTTCCATTTTCCTTATCGGGACCCAACATGTGTACGTAATAAGGGATCCCTGTGTCTGTTAAAGTCAACCGATATTGACCTTCTTGATCTTGAAGACATGAACGGTGCTGAGACGGCTTACTTCGACTGTTTTCTGACTACCTATTCGGATTTCTGTGTTTGTGATTCGGTTTTGCTCTTCTAAAATTTTTGATCATCATCGCAGGTGTGCCAAATGTAAATTTTATATATAACGGGAAACTTTTAATATAATAAAGAATACGGCTTATAGGTGAATTCTACTGTTATAAATATTTAATAAGTTTACTGTTATAGAACCAAGCAAATCTTAAATAACTTCGACAAGCTAGTCCACTGCCAGCTAGAGAACTATCGCCGCACATAAGAGGGTAAAATATAAAAAAAGTTTCAAATAAAGTAGTTACACTTAAATGATACGATATTCAATAACACCGAAGTGAGTTAAGTGGAACTTACCCTGTTAAAGTTTGGCAACACAGAAGTTTATCAGATCTGTCAGATTTAATTACTTAGCGTTAAGGAAAATGTATTTTCTCGTTTTCGTTAGTATCTTTTACGAGAAAATGGAATGATCAGATATACTGTTGTATTATTGTCTATCGATCAGGCAGATGTATTTCTTCGATGTGTGAAGACATTGTTGCCGTCGGCATATTGTGTTTATTTTTTATGCATTGGGCTGACAAACGAGCAAGCGGCTCACCTGATGGTAAGTGATCAACGCCGCCCATAGATGTCTATGGGCGACGGTGATCATCACAGCTTGCAAATGCGTTGCCAGCCTTTTTAAGGGTTTGAAATGGAGTGGGAGTGGAAGTGAGAGGGAGGGAGGAGGAAATAGGAAGTAGAAGGGGGAAGTGGGAAAATTTTAATTAGATAATTGAATTAACATAGTAATACATAATAACCTTATTTCTGTCTATTCATATTTTGTACACTGTTTTAATACCTTAGTACAGATGACCGTTTGGCGCAGACGATTCCCACCCTGGGCAAATATTTGTCGAACTATAGATATTTGTTTCGGATCTGGGTATTTGTCTGCGTAATATTTATAACCGCGTAAAACGCCCTTTTAGCACAAGATATTTCTATTTTACTATAGGGGCAGCATTGTTAATTAAAAAAAAATAATAATAAGTGTTAATAATAAACATAAGTGATTTAACCAAACGTACCGAAAACACTAAACATGTTAGTGTGTCACTGCATAGCATTTATGATATGTCAATTAGAAAGAAGATAATCAAAAGCTCATAGATAAGATATAAATAATTAGGACAATTAACATTTCGAAAGTAACATTTCCTTTACATACATATGTAAAAATATAATTATTATAGAATATAATAATAATAAAAAAAAATTGTATTTGCGTAAACTATTTGCGAATAGTTTATTTCATTTTTGATGCTGATTTTACTAAAATTATAACATGCTGTGCATGTAGACATTCCAGTTTTAATATATATATGCAATTAAATTTGAAATATCTTAAATAACCTAAGCTTGAGGGAGTTTTTATGAATTCCTTATGGTACAAAAACATTAAAATAAAATTGAAATCGGAAATATCTATGAGCAACGATTGCAACCAAAAATCGCTATTTGGTTTTTAAAAGTAGCAACACCGAAATATGATAACCGATCCAAATGTGAGTAAACATGACTGAAAGCACTCACGTCAGCGGCGGTCTTCGATGCTTGAATAGTATCAAATGTTAACGGTAATTGAATCATTACAATCTGCGATCCGATTTTACCAAGTCTGTATTATTCATTTTTTTATTACGGCCGTTATGTTAAAAGCCCGTAGGAACAGACGTTTTGGTTTGTATTTTTATCTATGAAAATGTTTTTTTGGATAATATCAAATGATATACAGAAGCGTATATTTACATTTCTAAACTAAATAATTTTCTTTTAAGTTTAATTAACGGTGATAATTATGCATCTACTACATCCCTACATAAGGCGTGGTTGATTTGTGATGAAAACTGGATATTTACGATAGTTACCAAAAATAAGTAAAATACTTTGGGCCATCGACATTTCAGAAAGCGCGCATAAATGCGCTACTCAAATGTCTATTACTTTAAGCATCAAGAACTTTAATGGATAGACAGAACAAGAGTCGTTGCCTGACGCGTGTCTATGGTGCGATTAAACGTATTTCTAGGTACAGCGTATATAACGGGTAAGACGATCATTCCAACGCAATATTTATAAAGATGTTTTAAGAAATAATATAATAAAATGTTCTGGCCTACTCAAAATAATATTAATAAAACTAAACTAATTCGAACAGCGGGCATTATTCATAGCTCAGTGCAAGTTATTTTCGGTTATTATAATATTTCATTAATCATTCACACACAATTACCTTCAAAACAAAACTTGCTTACGTCATCATCTGAGTATAGTACACCATATATTTTCAAATAAATACTAATATCATTGCCCGCTCTAAACATTTGGAAAACGTGAATCATTCTAAACTCGATAAATTAATTATAACCATAAACTCAAATAATTTTTATTTGCTTCCCGGAAAATATCCGACTCATATAAGATACGTCCCGGTTCCAAGAATTTAATATTATTGAGAATAACAAAACGTAAATTTGAACTTAATATTGCCAGTCTACTATTTGTGGAATTAGAGATGTTGTTTTGTTCAATTTAAGATTAACCAAATTAGTAAAAAACTATTTCCTAACATAAATTTAAGTTAGTTTAGCCAAAATAGTTACATCAAATTATGTAATCGGATCAGGGTGACAAAAAAAAATATTACGCTACCATTTATTATAAAGCAATCTAAATAATGATAAATTAATAAATTATATTGAATAGTTAGGAAGGATAAGGTATAAGTAGGAAGTAATAGTAATAATATATTAGGAAGAGTTTTCTGGTTACGTGGTGTTGGGTTTTGTGGATGATTGTGCATTTTATTTGGGTAGCAACACACTCGTTGACAGATCATTATGGGTAATTGGACGCAGACTGCTTCACTGTCCATCTTAAGTGACCTTTTAGGGTTACTCTATATGGTCAAGATTATACTGACTCATCTAATGGCTGCCTTGACCTCCAGCCAACTCGTTGAACTAAAACTTAAATTTGAACGCCTTGATTTTTCATTTACAATCATTATCAAACATTACGATGTTATTATTTCATATTACACTATAATTTATTCCATAGCATCTAATAGAGCATAGAAAAGAGCGGCCTAGGCTGCGAATTGTGCTTGAAATAAAGCCTGAAAAATTAAGTATGCAATACATGCGAGAAATCCATACAAAAATAGCGGGCCTTTTTTGTAACTATATTATCTCTGCTCTATTTGAAACCTTCTTAACGTATTAATCGCATAAAACGTAACCGACTACACAAAAACACAAGCTTATGTAATTAGTGTAAAAAATAATGAAGCATGCAATAGAAAAAGCTTTGATGTTTGAAAAATAAATCGTATTAAATATACACATGATATGAAGTAGTCTTAAGAATTCTATTTCATTTTTATATGATTTATTCATTCCACTAGCTTCACGCATCGTGGAGTTCGATATAATCCCACTGCGATGACACGAATAAAAACTATTTTACAGAATTTATGGTGTTTTATTTAAAAGGAAACACTAATTAGAATGAAAGAAATTCATAAAATTCTAAATGAAACACAAACACCACTATAAATACAAATTTCATTTCGGAACACCTCAAGGTGTGAGAGCTTACCTGCTCAAGAGCATTCGGGTCTAAGCCTTCTTACTTTTGTTATTTAACTATTTCCGAGAAATATCATACTAACCTCTCCCGTGTAGAAGAACGTTTAGAGCATTTATAGGAAATGTTCTAGTCGGATTTGTTTATTTCGTCTTTTAGAATAGTTTTTTTTTTAATTTGTTTTATTTAAGTACATAATAGTGATGGTAACATTAGTAGGCGTAATTCTATTCAGGATGATACTACAGAAAAAAGTATGAAATTCAAAAACCACGTTGCGAGAACTAACAAAATTTGAACAAAAACGGATCAACAAAAGTTCATTCACAATTTTTTATCAGACAAATTATTTACTATTTGCCTCGTGGTTTATAATTCATAATCTTTTAAAAAAATTTAAATAAGTTTTTTCCGGGGGAAAAAGTACCTCACGTCCTTCAATATTCATTAAGATAGAAAAAGAAAGGATAAATCTGATAAAACCACACACACTTTCAGATATATTATATTCAGTAATGACCAAATAAAGTAGTGGGATAAAGAAAGGATGGTAAGACAAGCGTAGGTCTTAATTTCTAAACTCTGCAGAAAGGCATAACAACGTATAGTACATAAGTGGCAGGGCATGACACAGCTAAGAACGTGAAAAGCGGCACGTAGCCCGAAGGCAGACATTTACCATAACAAGGGTGGTTACACAATGGAGGGTCGATGGAGGCAACGCGTCTAACCTGCTGTAAACAAGTCGATTCTCGTACGATACAGTTCTTTGTGTTCAACGAACTAGATCCAACACGGCGATTTATTTTGGAGCCCTTCTGTAACAGGCTTACGAAACTTCCAATTCTAACTTATATTATTCGAAACACAGCTTTTATTAATCGTTATGCGCGTAACATAGGAGGTAAAATTACATTTTAGCCTCAAAATGATTGAAATGCTAGATAAAACTATTTTTGTCAAGACTTAAAAGTATATTTGTACTAATATGTAGATGATTTAACCGAGCATTGCCTTACTTCGTTAGACTGACGACCATAAAGAAATCTCCCGACTTCTTCTCAATCCCAGTCCAAAAATTTAATCCCCAATCCATTTTTATCCAATCTAGAAGATTCAGCCATGCTTGTAACTGAACTCTTGGAATATAAAGCCCAATACCCAATGAGTGAAAGACAACCGTAAGTTTTATCACCATATTTTCTTCCCCAATCACGATTAACAATATTTTATGGCTACAATATATCGAACGAAGCTTTATGATCCAAACGCAAAGCCAAAGTTAATCAATTTAGTAGATATTTTTAGGGTTAAGAAATCTTTGTATCTAATATACAAATCAGATAATTTTAATCCTCTATGTTATTTATTTAAACATTTTGTATTTCTCTCTCCTGAGGATAATGGGCGTACATTAAAACTAACTAACAAAAAAAAAACATTCCCATACTTTTTCAAATTCTGCGTTCCGTTGATTTCGGACAATGGACGATCAATGCTACCAACTACGTGACCCCACACTTTAAAATAGTAATGGGATTTTTTTCAAATCTAAGAACAGTTCCATTTATACAGGTGTGTTTTTCGAGATAAACACAAAGCAATTGAACTTACCATAAATTGTTATTACCTATCACATCAGTAAACAGTAGTAGTATGTGGTCTAAAAAATGAACCAGGAACGAGTTTCGATTTCTTTTCGTTGATGTCAGAGGAAAACAAAAATAAACATCATTAACAATCATTAACGATATATAAATAATCAATAAGTCTCTTCATGAAATTAAGCTGCTCCAAATATTTTCTTCATCAGAACAGATAATAAATTACCACTAATACTTTTGTTACGAAAAACAGAATAGGCGGATGTCATACGCCCATTAATCCACTTGAAAGTTGTTTCGATGGATTTAATTTAATATCTATTTAATTTTGCTTCCAACGTTGGTCATTCATAACCATTAGTGCGTGCAAATCAAGGCCTTTAGTAAAAGCGATATTTAGACATAGATCATGATGATAGTCAAGACATAAGACTCGATTTATTACGTACACATTCTTACCAATAAAAAAGAGAAGAAATATTCACTCTAGCAAGTTAAAAATTATCATTGCCTATTACACTGATATGAACGCTATAAAGTTTCCGAAATATCGAGAATAAAAAACTAAAGCATTTAGCGTAGTATTCACGTATACACAAGAAATAACCATGTATTTTTTTTTATTTATTCAAATATACCTCTGCAAACACTTTTAAATAGTCATTTTTACACCTCAGTTCGTAAGGAAGCTGCCGCAAGCTCGGAATGCAGTGCTGCTCAAAAGAGTGAGAAACTCAACAATAGCTCTCTTAAAATACCGTTACATTATGTTAAATCTTAACATAATGTAATACCTATCCCACATACGAGTCAATATCATTATCTTATTATTACGATGCCCCAGAATGAAATAAGTCAAATATATTTATAAGTTTTATATAAAATCGCGTACTGTAATACTCGGTTAAGACGTAAATGGTAGTTCATCAATTATGCGGCGAGCGGAAAGTATCTCGCGCCGTTTATGGCGTATTAACGCGATGAATCAAAAATGAACACCGTCGACTTTTCGCAATGCATGCACGGGCGAAAGTGGTCGTTGTCGGACAGTGGTCATCCCATATGCGGACGGCCGTCGGACGTCCAATTAGAGGGAATGCGCACCCACGGGACGAGAATTCTTCACAGGTAGCCGCGTTTTATGACCATATTGCCGACTAATTATTGTCTTCTCGTACAAAACGTAAAGTGTGGCGAATTTAGACACCTAAGTAAGCCTAAGTCTATGTAATTTTTAAGGCATTGACGAAAAAAGAACAACAATGCAAAAACTAAACAGAGTATTGAGTAAAGAGTAGAGAGCCATGAAGAGTGTAAAAAAGCAAGTTTTAACTTAAATGTCTGATGCACAAATGTTTGCATTAATGCCAATCTACATAACGTAAAAAAATTTACTGAAAAGTTCAGGTTAATCATCCAATACACTATTTTGACTTCTTATGATTTTTTTATGGAGTGGTCTGACAAAGAAGCGGCGGCTCCTAATGGTAAGTGATACAGAAAGTGCAAATGCGTTAACAGCCTTTAAGGGGGAATTTTAAGAAAGAGATGTCATACACCTTTGTTGTCAGGGTGTGACAAAAGTATTTTAATAACAACTTTATGGCAATAAAGTTCACATTTGAATTTAAAACTGACAAGGACCTGGAATACTTTTTTTTTTGGGTTGCCGTGTAATAAAGGTTATTTATGAATTTAAAAGCATTTTATTAGTTTTATATTTTACATCTCTTAAACAACTGAACTATTAAACACCCGTCCGTTCAAGTGAGTTTTTCATAATAATAATTAAACGACTACAGGTCTGTCTTCAAAATTTATTATTAATCCTCTGGACATGCACGCTAAGTATTTTAAAACCGTTTCTAAGCCTTAAAATAACTTAACGTGTACATTATAGTCTTTTCAAGCACAATTTAAAGAACGATAAATAATTTTCGGTCACCAAGTCGAATTTTTGATAATGGCAACAATACCATTGTCAGGAATGACGAATATAAATAGGTTGGCGGTCCGCCTGTGTGGAGTACCGTATAAGGCGGCGTGCACAATAGCTTGGGAACTTGGCTCATTTGAGGAGAGAACATTAGGTCGCGTCCGACCCGCTCAGCTAAATCGGTTTTAAATGGAACTGCGGACGTTTCTTGACACAAGTGAGCATGGTCACAATGCATCGTCTCAATCATCTAAATGTTATAAATCTGATTACTCGTGCTTATGTGTAAGTATGTACTTTTCATTATTAAATAACACTAGAGCGCAAATTTTGTTGTGTTATTTTGTTTTCATCGTCAGAGCAGAATGTCCTGTGAAAACAAACGCTATAAAGTATTAAGAATTCAATATCAAGAATTATCTTGTGTAAAACATAAAGAAAACGCAATAATTATTTATTGCGTTTTCTTTATTTATACATTTTAAAAGCGGATATTTTTTTTTAAATATTAGGTTTTTTTTTTCTGAAGAAGCCGTAACGAGCCGTCTTTAGAAAATAAAAGCAACAAATAAGTCAATCAATCAATATTTAGTTGACTGGGAGAGAACTTCTAAAGCATTAAGTCCACCCTTTGTAATCATTTTTAAAGGTATTTATAAGAAAAACTGAAAGGCAAACAAAAAAAAATAAAAGCTTGCGAATTGAATATTGAATTTCAAATTGTAAGTCATTCTCACTACCACTGTCTAATGCATTTCCATTTCAATGTCGGTTGAGAGGCAGAACATTTTACGTCACCCGCCGAGTACTGTACAAACAGAGGGAAGCGGAGTCGCCAAATGATATCACCGGGATTATCACTATTTATCTTGGCACGATAACGTCGCGTATTAACCCGGGCGCCGAGTCTGGTTTGTAGATTCGGCGGTTCATATTCACCAAATTGTATTTAGCAATTACATAATTCAGGTTCACGTGTTGCATTCAACGTTTGATTGTGCAGTAGCTTTGAGCGCTTGCGAAATTCAAAACGGCTGTTAGCACATAATTATTGCCGTAGAAAAGTATATGGTTGTAAATATATAGTAACTCGAAAGTAAATCAAAAGTTCGATACGTCGATATTTAAGCAAAAACAATATTTAACATGATAAAATTCCGTAATCGCATAAAAAGAATATATTCTGTTCGACGTTCAAAACCTCATAATTAAAAAAAAATAACGCAACAACCAAAAATGGACAATGGTCTCCATCCATCAAAGCATTTCGCTGCATTGCAAAAAAAAAACTAGTATAAAACGCTACCCTTAAGTCAATAACCACATACCTCTGCGAGAGTACTATCGTGATAAAAACGTTTTATTATCTTACTACAACATTTTTTTCCCAACTACAAAAGCTGGATTGGACTTAACAGAGTAAGCCGCGATGACCTTGTACTCGCTAACGAAGGCTGCACTCCATACAAGGCTGGCCACAACAAAAAGAAATAAAAGCACCAACGCATAAAGACCTGCCACAAAAAAACCAATGAAAGACGAACGATGTTCGGAACGCGAGTGCGACGAACCGATTTTTTTTCTTTTTTAGTTTTAATTTACGAACTAACACGAACCCTGTGGGAAGATGCGCACTAAAATGGGTTTGTGGTTGCGTACGTAAATTATCAAATCGTTTGAACGAACGAGTAAAAAAAATAAACGTATCAAATCCTAACGATCAAAAAGAAATAAAATAAAAAATACGGAAACAGAATCTTCACACACTATTTTTAATTTTTGTTATGAAACCGACGCGATACACATTTGGACAATTTGAAGAAAAATTAGGACTGGTTTTTGATGAAATTAATATAATGAGATTTAATATTGATCGCCAGAAAAAAATAACAAATTACCAAGAAAAGTTTTCAAGAATTTTCATATTTCGCAAAAGAACTTTGTAATTTGCCCAACTTAAACATTTTATTGCTAAACATTAAGTATCTATTTATACCCCTTCTACTGTCAAAACTAAATTATAAATTATTATCACAAGCAATTTAATATTAGATCAATTTTACCCACTAAAACCCCCTCGGTGGCCATCCTCAGTGCATTTTGAGGGGTTCCGGGATCTCCTTCGGAACGCACCGGTACCCCTCTGCACAAAGAC
>DWHO01002940.1:0-12639 GCA_018247575.1 Eurytides lysithous rurik
ATCCATGATAGTGATCGCATGTGCATGTGAAAAGTCAGTCCCGGCTTCTTATCGACGCCATCTAGCAGCGGTTTGGAGGAGTCGTTAGAGATTAGAAAAAGGAGAAAAATTTTAATATTATTTAATAAAATATTAGGACAAAACTTTTAGTAACTAACTTTCCTACTAAATAAAAAAGTTAATTACAAGTGTCCAAATTAAAATTTATTTCTTAAAAGCTGAAAAAACCTACCTCATAGTTTAAAGTGAAAAATGAACTTGACAACCTTAAAGACGGCGGCAAGTTATAGTTAACGATAACGCGGATAGTTAACGACAATTTTATATGTCACAAATATTATCGTTCCGGGCAACGAGAGCGAAGGAAATAATCGATCTGCCTCTCCGAGGTTTTCTCCGCCACACCCGGCAATATCGCCGCCATCATTAACAGTAACAAGCGTTTAAAAGGATATGTCGTTCATACGTGTCGGCGGTAATTTCTGCTATGTGTAAAATAGTCCGACTTTCTAATACAGCTAGTACGCCGGCTAACGACTTGGCCACTTAGCTATTTTCAATTGTGCCCACCGTCTCAATGGGAACGGGTGTCCCGTGCCCGAACAAACCCGCAATGATCGAGTCGGCTAAGTGAGAAATGATGCAAATATCATTAGCTATGTGAGCTGTGCTGATTTCGTACCGTTTCCGCTTTCGGATTGGTGTTCGAAATTTGAAAATCCTTCAAGACAATAAATAGCTTTGGTGGAAACAAAGACTCTGCAGGTTAATATCCTGTGTTATAGTAGAATTTCGAAACAATCATTTTACTCATTTCGAGAGGGAATTGAAACTGCAAACTGCGGTGCAAGGACTTCGTGGGTTGTCCACATTTTAAATGTTTTCTTTAATTTTCAAACTCTCTTTTAATTTTTCCTCGAATATAAAGGTTGACTGTAAAAACAATAAACACATCTTGTCATCTGGTTTGAGATGATTAATTGTCGGCTTGATAGTAAATAACTGCGACATTCGGTTCAATCTCTTTTTTTTTCTTCATAACGTCCCTCCACTATGGTATAGTATCTCTCCAACATTAGCATTTATCCCTGGAAGTGAACGTCTGGACGGTTGTGAAAATATCTAATGTCTATCAGAGGACTATACTCCATGATTAAACAAATTATACCTTACATTCCTACTGTTCTCCATGATCCACAACGCACTTTTGTAAATAAGTTCATTATCTTCGCACGACTAGTTGGAAATTAAAATTTTAGCATGACTGATAAAGAAGGTTGAAGTATCAATCACCTGTAATTATACTACTTTTTTCGGGGTAATCAATTATGCATTATCCCTTTGGCATCATTATTTCATCATTTTGATTTACAGTGTGATTTTTCTTTGTTAAACTCATCTGCGCACATATTAAGGTTTAACATTAACCATCCAAAACAAAATATATATGAATGCACAATATTAAAGTTAAGTCATTTTAACGACACACATGCAACAAACACACAAACTCCTTTAAAACGAATTGACACTTTTCATGCAAAGTAATGGTACACGACAGAAAAAATAATAATCCATGATCGGAACGCCATCTCTGTGTCGATCCCAAAACTTTGGATTTTAAACACCATATATACAATGTTTATATCTTGAGGACACTCCAAAAAAAAAAAACTTTTGGTGAGGATATAAGGAGTCCGTATCCATTTTGAATAGTATAAGATTTCAAAGAATAAATAAAGGTGAGGAGTTCATTCATTCATTATTTAACAAAGCAAAGTCATTCATTAAACATTTATCCTAATTTTAAGAAGACTGTTTCAGTACAGCCCTAAAATATCGTCAACTAATATACCCATTAGGAATGTGTGAGAATAGCCTCTCTGATAGGGTTCTTTCGCCTGTTCTTCTCAGGACCGAGGTATTTTTTTCCGAACAGGTAGTAGAATCAATGGACGTCGAAAAGTGATTGTAAACCAATCCAATTTTTAATAAAGAATTTTGACTTTAACTTTAACTTTGACTCTTAGAGAATTTTCTTGACTAACGTCCGGGACAATTGCGAACGGACCGATACATTTACAAACCGACAAACATATGACTCAACCGACAGATAAATCGATCCGATTGACAATCGCCGCAGCGGGAACAACGCTGTAACGACTCCCATGGCCGCGTTGTACAATCGCCACCACTAATTTAAAACGCGGCGCCTTATAAAGTGTACGGAGTGTTAAGAATCCACACTTGATCGGCGTTTGTATGAGTGCAGCTTAAGAGTATCTCTTTGACGAATGCGCGTTAACCAAATAGGGTTCGCTGTGTAGTGAAAAATTTGCTCTTCAACCCTCCTTAATTGGGTGCCGTGTTGGTTTGCATGTGGTATGCGTGCACGTACTGCCGCTAGCAAAATTAATTTTTACCTTGATATCTTCACTTGTATGAATAAATACAACTGTCTAATTCTTGTTTGGTTCGAAGGAGTTACTCACATTTTGGCATTGTTTGGAAATAAGGATAATTGGAAATAAGAAAAAACTAATAAATTTCTAAAATAACTAAAAAAATCAATATATTTTCACAGCTTTATCAAAAAAAACAATTAAGAAAATTTCATTTGTAGTAGCATCATTAAAGCAATAATAAATAATAAATATCGCACAACTATTATAATCGTTATCATTGACTTTTTTATATCGCTCCTAGTGTTCAGCGGATGTTTTCCGAACGCCGAGGCTGTGTGTTCGGCCAATACAGGGCTGTCACTGATTTGTTGTCGAGATGTTTCTCTTAACTCGTGATGTGGCGCTGATTGCGATGTACGACGTGTTTGTACCTGCGATTGTTTGCTTTCATTTTTTAGGTGCTAATGAGTAGCTTGCGATTCCGATGGTATACTTTTGATATGAATCAATCGAGCGCGGGTTTGCACGAGCTTGGCATATGATTGCAAAAAGCTTTAATAACTTCCAGATGATTCAAGCACATTTTAATTTAACTTGGTTTTAGAATAACTCAAGTAGCTACGCACAATAGTAATTACTAAATTATTCTTTTTTTGAGATAAAACTTAGAATACATAAATCATTTATATACTTAATTTTTTTTACCCAATATCTTTTATGTAAATAAATTGTAGAGGACATAATGGTGCAAGTGCTTTTATTACTAATGGTTGAACAAATGGCGAATGAATTAAGTTCGAAACTGAAGAACGATTGATTGTAATTAGTTTAATAGTTGTTATGATATCTACCAAAAATAACGGGGGTGAAATCTGGGGTAAATTAGAGGAAAATAATATGTATGCAAAACTGTATATTTAAATACAAATAACCGGGTTGTAGCAACTTAAAATTTTAATTTCAAAAATTAGTGATCGTATACTTTCTTTTTTTAAGACTAATTGTGATATAGACACTTTGTTAGAATTTTGAAGATACTCATATAACGTAAGTGCCGCGTAATATGTTATAACAAGATGTCATCGTGGCTTAAAATAGCCAATGGACCTTAACCATCGTTTCAGTACTCATACGATTACATGAATGCTTGCACACATCCAACAACATAATAATCTCAAGGCTATAAACGCGCAAGGATGACGGCGATCGCTAATTGGATACAGAAATTGGAAATTTTTAATACCCCACGCGGCTGATGGAAAACCGTAAAGTTTCCATCAACCGCACTCTGATATCAATTTCGAAAGGCAATCAAAGTTACTCCCGTCTAAGTAACGGTATTCAAAAGCTAATACCACTCGGAAAGGGTGGACATGGCGACTACTACATGCGCAGCGGAATTAGATATATTGAAATGCGGACCATGTGGGCTTAATAACTGGAACCAGACGTAATCCACGATTATAGAGACGAGAGATAACCGCTTTATATCCTTTGATTTTAATTGGTGTACTTAACTGGAAAAGTAAACGGCGGAGTCAGTTTTGCGGTTGTCTTGCAACGGATAACTCGATTAGGACGTGAATAAATTTCATTAGCGATTCAAGTATGCGTGTATAGTTGGTATTTCTCAATGTATCTGCTGCCCGGTGAATTCGTGCGCTTTTCCGATTCCAATTTCGTATTCTTAATTGAAATGGAGTCATAATTTCATTGGCGAGCAACTTAGGCCGCACTACACAAATGAATATCATGAAGTTTTGTTAACAGGTAACGAAACAAGACATAAAGTGCGAATCCAAAAGATCGGAATGTCATAATCTCTTGTATTTTCGCGAATACAAAAAATCTAATGAAACTTAGATACAATTTGTATTGCGATTTTATTTTAATTTTAAATCTCCGATGTTTTGAACACTTTAGATTTCGTGGTCATGTCAATACATACTTCATAATACGTACTTTTCTCTTAATAGAATATATGCACAGAAGTGACCATTGTGTGTATAATAGATATTTACTTATGGAGGTGGTAAAAATAATTTACGTTAGGTTGGTAAGGAACACTTAATTGTCATGAATTTTATTTTGTAGATATGGAATCTTATTAAAAGGTTCGATAACGTATTAATTACTTATTCTTTTATTTCCACCCCGTATGAATCTTTTTGTCAGTACGGGCACGTTGAAGATACGAATAAAGATACGTTTACGGCTTCCGTCGTGATAGTAATGCGGCACAAACGGCTCGCTACAATAACGATGTATACTGAGTGAAATACGAACAAATGGTCTGTCATTGTTTTGATCTGCCAAATCCCATGGTTGCCTGAAAGTTAAAGTTAAATTAAGGCAATAGTGGAAGCTGATGCTGACGGCTGAGCTAGCAGGGTTTCTTAATATAAATCGAGCTGCTATAATATAGTATCAAAATAATGAACAAACAAGCTTAAAGCAAGTTCAAATAATTTGATAAGTAAGTGACGCGGTGTCACTGAGCTGTTGATTGCTTAATTGCACAGAAACGAAGGATTTCAAACCGACGTCACATGCGATAAACATGTATTCCTCTTGATAATCCTAAGCACTCGTTACGTTAGTTAGGTACAATAGTCCCTGATTTAGAAATTAGGCAATACGCCACCTGAAAACTTACCCCAAGAAAAGATGTGGTCACAGTTTGGTGGTCTAGTGCCGGTACATTTCATCACGCGGCTTCTTACCGAATTGTACAAACACTCCTGCTAACTGTTACGACGCCCCGAGATTATAAGTTAAAAAAAAAGGATTTTAAAATAATTTATATATTAGAATGAAAATAACAACTTTAACCCAATAAGTCGAAATTCGGTAAAAGACAAGTGTCGCGGATCGATGTTGGAGCTGAACTAAATTTATTGAGATCTTTTTGTGGGAGGCAAAAAAATTTTTATGACAAAGGTTTTACGCCACGGTTTCATAGAATATAAGTGGAGAAATGTGGAAGTGCTTATGGTGGTAGCGGAGTCAGCAAAAGTGCTGAATTTTCAGGGTTGTAACAGAACGTAAACTCTAAGGAACTGAACACAATGATGGTAAAGCTCGCAAATCTCCAGCTGGCTTTTGTAAATTGCCCGTCCCCGTACATGTGATGAGTCGACCTCACATAAAAAAAACAAACTTCTGCTACTCGATTATTTAATTACTACTACAAAAAATAGCAAAGGTAGATAGTATTACATCGTAAACAATACATCAGGTCTGACGCCTGACTTTTACTTTTCCAAAATTTGGAGAACGAGAAACCGACATCCGAGAGAAATTCCACCTGTGCACTGTGCATTATGTGCACCTTACTTTTTGAAGTACATTAAAAACTATCTTAACTTAAAATTAGAAATGCATCGACAGTATAAATACATACTTTGAATAATAAAAATAAAGATAATTACTTAAATTTGGTTTTGAATACTTGAAGGATGTTGTATGAGTGACGACAATAACCTGAAATATTTGTATAACAGTAATGTTGATGTTTACTTTTTTTTTTTCCAACACAGTCGTTCTAAATACTATCTCATAGAAAACATGTCGCCCTAAATCGGAACGCGTTGACACGGATCAATTGATGAGAGTCGCGTATAAATACTGCGAGCTGTAATCTTGATACATATTTGAATTAAATAACAACTAACAATACAAACAAAACAATCAAACTAAAACCACCTGTCAAACTGATTTAGGAAAAAGCTTTTAGCCCGAATGAAAGTCACCAAATATCTAAGTAATTAAATAACTGATATAAAAAAAACTTGGTCTGTCCCACGTTCATTTTCATACACATCTGCTTAAATAAATTTAACAGTTTAATATTTCTCTATTTTCTATATTTAAAGCTGTTCTAAAATTGATCTCTATTTACATACCATTCTCCGTTCTTACCGTTATTTCCACAAATGTTGCAGATATATCTTAAAAATAAAAACTTGTGGCTACTTTTATATCTAATGAGATTTAACAACATTTTTATCATGATGTCATGATGACATCAATGTTTTATCAGATGAACCAATAATCCGCATCAAATTAAGTGACAGTACCATTTACGGATGGATATAATGCCTAGAATGAATTGCGTTTCTAACCTATAAGAAGGTGGATTCAGATTTTTACTTCCAAATACGAATGTACTTCAAACTTAAACTGATAAAGTGCGTACGTTAACGAACGTACAAAGATTTATCAGGGAAAAATAAAAAACATATGCCACTTAAGTCGAAACGTATTTCATAACAGCTTTAAAATACTTAACGGTCGATTATTACAAGGCCAAGACAAAATCTCAATACACTGCAACCTATTACAATCCTTTTACCTCGATTTCCTTTTCACATAAGGAGTTTTGTAACATCCCTTCATCGCGTATGTTTCCGCATAGAAAGCTGGTGCCATTCCAACGGTCGACGCGAGCGTTCTGAGCCCATGAAGTTATTATAATATCACAGGCGGCCGTATGTGTTGCGTAACAAGGACCGGTGGAACAGGACGTACGCTACTTAATTTAGACGCGATTTAAGTTCCTCCAGTGCGTTAAGATACGAAAGGCAAGAAAGGCTAATCGCTTGTAAATTAGTCTCGCAAATGGTGATTAGCTAATGAGCTAAGTACATTCGCGGATGTGGTTATTGATAAGGAAATAACGCGTTTAATGCACTCGTAGTTATTAAGAGATGTGAACATATGGGCTATTCATAGAATGATGTACATGTGGACAAAATAACGGGACATGTAAAAATTCGGCCCCGGCTTCTTATCGACGCCATCTAGCGGTGGCTTGGAGGAGTCGTTATTAAAAGGTCTGTTTAACGTAACCACCTCTGCGCCTGATCTTTCTTCGGTCGAATCGGTAATTCGTTCCATCAGACTATGAGCGTAAAGGAAGAGTGGGTGCACCTGTGTCTGCGCAAACGCTTGTGCATTATAATATATTCCGTGCAGTTGGCTGATCTTTTGTAGATTGGCCGCCATGGCCGGAATCGGTTGTGAGGATATCATCGTTATTGAGAGGGGTTCTGATTCTGATTCATCAATTTTGAACCGTTTTTCAAATTTTGGTCTTATAAAGCAATCTATATGAAGTAGGTAGGTAAGGTTGTGAGTAAGTTAGCTTTTGTTGAAACAATAACAATAAAAACGGTGAATAAATATTAGCTAAAAGTTCCTGCAAATCTTTTTTTTATAGTCATTATATGTATATGTATATCATAAGCGATGGAATCGACAGAGAAGGCTAAAGATTTAAAGTCTTATTGTTGGTAAAATTATTGCCGTAGACCACAAAAAAACTACCTAAGAAGACTGAAAAAGCACCTTCTTATTGAATAAGCTATATTGAACAAGCGCCAGCAAAGCTGTATTTTTCGTTTTTAAAAAGCCGAACATGTAAAGCGTGACTCACTTTGTAAAAGTTCCGTAAAACTCGGAAGTTTTTATATTTCTAGTTAATTAAATAAATTTGGAAAGGGACAGGACTTTGCAGTCCGTTTGGGGTGATAACATTGCATTTTGAAAGCACTACCTTCTTCCGGTTTAAAGAACAATGTTGCCAGTGTAATATACTATGGAGTAGGGTGACAAATGAGCGAGTGGCTCACCTGATGGTAAGCGACCACCACCGCCCAGGGACATTTGCAACGTTAGAGAACGTGCAAGTGCTTTGCGAGCTTTTAACGGGTAGAATTTTCGAAAGAGGGTAGGAGGACGAGTGAGATGGAGGGAAAAGGTTATAGGGAGCGGGAGGGAGGAAGGGTGGGGATAGAGTCAGAGGTAGGAAGGAGAGTGAGAGAGAGAAGAAGGGTGTGGGGGGGGGTAAAATTCCACCTCATTCACAGGACGAAATGCGTAAGCAAAAACGCTTCCACTTTACGCCGATTTTCTGTAAGGCCGTGGTACTTATCCGATTCGAGCCAGCCCATTTAGCAGCGGGAACAGCTCCGTGGCTTTACCACTGTTAAATTAGTGGGCAAAAGATACAACATCTTAAATCAATATGTGACGAGTACATTGCAAGGCCAGACAGATTCTGAATGGCACTATGTTGTTAAGGGTTATTAAAGTTATGGGCAGACGTGTTTCTTACCATCAGGCGCACGGCTTTTAGTCTTATCACTTCATCCCTAAAAAAAAATACCAATTTGACGACTACAAGTCAAGGGGAAGCAACCGGCAGCAAGCAACTTAAAAATATGTGACGTAATCTCATATAGCTATTTCTGATAAAACAGATATAAAAAAGAAATGGGCTGAACGGCAAATGAACAACCACATAGCCACATACCACACGTAAACATAGAATAAAAAATTTTATAAAATTGTAAGAAATATCACGATCAACTATCAAAACACAACGATCGCGTCACCGTACCGTGTGCGGAAACAATGGGGGGATCAAGTTTACAAGCGGATCAATTGGCCGGCTGTAATTTCGTCCCATTGTCTCTATTTGTCCCCTATTCCCATCCGTCGGGTCCCCAGTTCCCCTAGAAGCGGGGGACGTCGTTACGTCCTTTGTACCAACATATTTACGAGTTTCCACGGAAGAAACGGCGATTATTGTCCGTGAATTGATGGCATGCTCTTTAAAAGCGCTTTCCCGGCTTGCACCTTCCGTTGCCATAAATTCTGCTATTCACTGTGCTTGTATCGGCGCTTATTTGTTGTGGAAATTTAAAAAAAAGAAAAAGGGAAACTTAAAGAGTTTCTGATATAATAAAAAGTAGTTTCTTCTGTTATTCTTTGTATTTCATATGGTTTTCAACTTTACTGTGTATTTTTATATGCTTCTAGAAATACACATTAAAGGTGTAGGCCATACAAGATGTTATGACTAATATTTATGAGTGTCCACCAACAAGACTTTTAACCTTGATATTTGTTAGCAAGAAACAAGAAAAGTCGCAAGATCTGACCTATGTATGAGTAGAGTGCATTAGAAACACAATAGGGAATTTAAATGCATTCTTTGCTCGGACTACTTCGGAAGGTTTCATTTTTTATGATTATATTCCAAATTAACATTAAAGGGAGTGTTTCAATTGTTATGGTAAAGTATAGCTGTGTCCCAATTTAAGGGAAATATTTCCTAAATATAGAGACTTGCTGCTTTAATTTCTATTATTCACCAATTTTATAATCTCAGAGACTATTGCTCAGATACAAGCAGGATTTTGGACAATACTTGCTTGTTATGCTTTCATGAACCAATATATCGCGTACCATCTAGCTCTCGACTTGCTCATAAAAGAGAGGAAGTGGCCCTTAAAGAGTGTCAGGAACTCCCGTGTCTATCACAGAAGAGGAAGTATCTCAAGTAACCTACTCAAAAGTATTTCTCAAGATAAGGTTACAGGAATATGTAAAGGAAAGGTTACCTCTCAGTTTTTTTCCTTTTGTGGGTTAGCCTCAGCGAAAGTCCCTTTAAATACGATATAAGAAAGTGATTATTAAACATAAGACACAAAAAGTTGTTTTTTTATTAAAAAAATGACAACCGATTTCTGATACATACCTATTGACAACTGTAGGTTCTTGCTAAGAACTTTCTCGTATTGATTAATACGAGAAAGTTTCGAGACACATCGCACGAAACACACAAAACATGTCCAAGAAACATATTTGACATATTATTTGTGCCTAATATCTGGACACGACAGTACTCTATATACTCTCACAAAACAGAGATTTTAACATGTTTTTTGCAAATGTTTCACCAGTATCAGACATTTCCTCCTCGATGATGAAACTTCTGAAAATAGCTGATACAATACAAACTTTTCTTTATGACCATCTGGGAACCCCTTCCACATAATAACAAATCGTGACAATCAACACTTATTATTCTTTTTACATTACCCAATACTGAATAATCACTGAGCTAAAGTACTTAAACCTTTGGTTTTTTTTCAATTCAATTTCCGCCGCTCCGCAACCATCACGCTTATATTTCACCTTATCTTATCATAATCACAAAACGGTTAATAGCTTGAAAATACGCCAAAGGACGGACGAGCTAACAAACGCGTTAGGCCACAAATAAAACAAGAGCGTTGGCACATCACAATCACCTGTGGCCGCCAACCGGTTCCAAAAGACTAGTCTAAATATAGCCACGTTTTGCTGAATAAAACGCACAACAACCATGCGGAGTGACAATAACAAATCTATACACCAGCCTCTAAGCCTGGACAAAGCCAACGGCATCTCAAAAACCTAAAGACAAAAGGGGATTTTGCCGCGTGAGTCAGATACTAATGGAGTGCGCTGCAATCGCGGGGACAGATCTCGGCTTGAGTGCAATTAAAACATACGAGATTCCAACGGGCACGGCCACCGGCGGCAATCAAAATAATCACCGCGATTCAACACTTTCCTACCTCAAGATACGCGATAACTCCAACTTGTTACGGTCAAGATGGGATTGCGCGGTCGCAACCGGTGGGAATAATTACGCGGTGGACACGGATTTCGAATATAATTGTACTCGGCTAAATAAGTCGTGCTATCTGAGCAGATGGTCATATGTGATTAAATATGTTTAGAAATATTATTATAACAGGTTGGGTTCGTTTCATCATCCTTTTTCCAATGTTAGAATGTTTTTCTTTCGAGATTCAGTATTAATTAGTAGTAAATGTGAAACACAACAATTTAAAATCATATAAGACGTTAAAAAGTTCGATATTTGGGTTCCGCACAAATTGAAAGAAATTCACATAACACAAAGAATCAATATTTGTGTTACGCATTTCAAACATAATGCAATCGACCTATTTTCGAAACACATTTTCACATCGGCGATGAAAAATGGATCGTTTACAATATCGTTATTCCAAAAACATCACGGACCAAACGTGATGAGCCTGCACAAACCTTAAAAAAAAGATCCACACACCCTCACAGCCCTTGCACCATCAGATTATCATTTAATTCGAAGTTTACAAAACTTCTTGAATGGCAAAAATTTCAGAAATAACGATGACCTCAAATTGCACTTAGTTGAGTTTTACGCTGTTAAGGACCAGAAACACTTTGAGCGCAGAATCATGAAACGATCACGAACTAGAAAAGTGGCAAAAGTTAATCGGACAGGATGGAAGATAAGAACTGATAAAAAAAGATATAGAGTGATTAAAGTTAATTTTTTCTATAGAAAAAATCAAGTTCTATTTCACACTAAAAAACCGAAATTACTATCGCCAACCCAATGAATTCGGTAATCTGCTTCTTGTTTTGTCTTTCTTTCACGCAGCAACACAGTTAAGCATCGTTGTGGCTTTTACTACAAATGGATTTTTTAACATTTGTAATGAAAAGTATCAAGAATTTGCAAAAAAAAAGTATAGCCAAACTGCCACAAAATCATAACTCTCGCCAAGGAAGCCGCGTACAATATCCAGTAAGTAATAAAATAGTGAGGAACTTTTCTCAATAACTTTCTGCGAATTCGATTTTGGATAGAAAACATCCACTCAAGCAAATACACAATTTCGTTGCAATCAATCTTCGAGATTCGTGCATCAAACAGTATTAACGATAATATATATCGTCGTGATCGTAGAATAGTGTCGGTTTTGAAAAAAATACGAAATTCACTTTTTGCTATAATTGGATAGTACATTGTCTAAATTTTATGACTACATTGAAGGAAAAAATTTATGTATTTTAGATTTCAAATTACTCAGTCGGTATACTGACGGATTTGACATGCGCTCATAGTAAAATGATGCTTGTATAATATTCGTCTTTATACTAGGCGCGGGGATCTCCCACCGCTCCCTACCGCACCCGACGTATCCGCAAAATCGCCATTTTTCTTCGGAATTGCCCACGCGTTGCAGCGGATTCGATTTTTCTTACACAATTACACTACTTTATCTTTGTTTAGGTGTTAATTCAATGTTTCGAGCCTAGTTTTTCACATACTATGTTAAAAGGTGTACCTCAATGAAAACATGACTATCAAAGCTTATTTTACAACTTGTGAAAGAAACAAGCAAAAATGCACAAATTACAAATTTCACTCATGAAGAGTGTATTGTTGAGGAGGACTGCATACGAGGGACTCCAGGTAAGTTAATGAATTATATATTAACATTCTGGTATTATTTAATTCTTGTATTTAAACAAATTTTGCAAAGTAAATGATTAAAGCGTCGGTTCTGACTATCCATCGGTTTTCTACGAAAAATTATAAATAAAT
>DWHO01002941.1:0-12636 GCA_018247575.1 Eurytides lysithous rurik
TTACCATAGTACAGGCTCTGCCTAGTTTGGGATCAGATGGCAATGTGTGAGATGTCCCATGATATTATATTATATTACATGAATTATGTACCGTTAAAATAAGGTGGTGCTTTCATGTCTTATCGTAAATTTTGATACAATTCATACATTCAGAGATCAAGATTGTAATTTTTCCAATTCTTTTATGTTATTTTACTTTCAACACATTTTGAAAAATAAACATGAATGCATGTTTCTCTCGTTATTTCATTTGTGTATAAATCAACACTTGTATTCCACTGCAACATTGTTCATTTATTTGTCATTTAAATGTCGAGCATATGGGAATGAACAAGGAAAAGCACATGGTATCACTCCATAATATCTCTCCATTCGGAGTAATACTTATTCAAAATGCGTCCGTTCAACACGTTACAATGCGGACGAAGTAAGTTTGCGAATGAAAGACTTCAACGCGTTCGACACAAATTGTCCGAACATTTCTTCGAACATTATACTCGTACGACGTGTCTCTACATTTTAGACTGAATAGAATTTGCACAACCTTTGAAGCAGTTGAAACCGTGCATAATATCTTACAGCCACTTACTTGTCTTAACTTAATTCAATACAAGAGTATTGTAGTATTGCAAATTTAGAGCGAATCGATTTAGATAGAGCAAGTTTATCGAAAGATTGCGTGGTGTAATATTTGTTATAGGTTACGTAGAGTCTGTTTCGGAATTCATGTCACCACATTTAAAGCTTGTTTAGCATGACTTGCAGTCACCTGGGTAAAACTTAATAATAATCTGAAGATTTTTCAATGAATAATTTTATCTATTTAAACATTGTGGACCTAAAATTTCAGCCCTTTGCGATTTAATACGTTCCTATATTCGGAGAATATTGTATATGTAGAAACAATATGATTTACAGCTACGGCTGTTGCAAGTGCCGAGAAAAAGTCATTCCCAACACATTACTTTATGATTTTTCTTTAAAAAAAAGAAAGAAAAAAAATCGGCAGACTGTTAGTTCACACCATAGTTATTAGAATTCGCGATTTGTTGATGGTGTTTACTAATAATAATTAAAAACTCTGCTTTCAATTTGGATCTATTTTTCAAAACTGAACATTAATTTAGATAAAATGTTGTAATAAAAATTTAATAGCCTATATTAGGTTTTCACACAGACAAGCAGTGATTTAGTTTGCAGTTAATAAATAGAATGCCGTAGTGGGCGCTGCCAACATAGTCTGCAAAAAAGCAACAGGCGCCGGCTCTTTGATGAAATGCTAACATTTGTTCAACGGACAACAGTTAACATAAAGCACTTCATAACTCGGCCGTGTAATTCGCGGTAAAAACTCTCTACCGCCAATAAATCTTGCTATCAACAACTGTCGAGACAATATATCAATCCCCGTGTATCTCTCCACTTCAAACGCGTATGGGATTCCTGCTCTACCCGAGAAAAACTAGCTCTCTGTAATCTCAATTCCTAGGAGAGAATTTCATTACTGACATTATCTATAGGGTTACAACCAATCCAATTTTTGTGTCAATTTTTTCATGATATTTCAAAACTGTATATAAGATCTTTAAGAAGTGAAAAAAATTGTAACCAACATTAATTTATTCAGGGCACGAATTTGCATGAATTACACAATACTTTAATTTTTTTTTTGTTTTCGATAATTCCCAATCGAGTTTTCAAAAGTTTTTAAAATATCCCATCACCTAATAGTATTCTCTTTTATATAAAATATACATATATCACAACAAAAAAAAAAACACAAATTCTAAACAAGATTTATTTAAAAAATTATGTAAAATATATACCGGACTTATTTCGCTTTGACAACCCTAATTAGACAACCCATACGAGTAAGCTTATCAATAGTCAGCTACCGAGACAGAACGCGACGGGTGGGTAGGTGCAGTCATGAATATTAAACAGCAGTTTTTGCGCCAGCGTATTATGCGGCGCTAAAATTATTTCGCCGCGTATATTCGCTTCGCCACTTGGTACGTTTCGGATTAAATTAGAAAACTTGCAATACGCCTCAATCCCTTACACCTTTACACCTTGCCTTTTAAAACGCAAATAAATCACAATGACTGCGATACTCTCACTCTGTATACGGTATCATCTAATCTTCTGCGATATTCTTGAGTACCTCTTTTTATTACGGCTACACGGCTCACTTGTCCATAACAACGTGTAACCATTTAGTGTTTTAAATTAACACAGTCTAGGTACTAAATTGAGTCTAGGTACTGCGCTCATTTCCTAAAGATGTAACAAAATCTTATCCTACTTTATAAAGGTCCTGAACATTGCACCCATCCCCTGTCTTACACGGTTAAACTTCTGTAATGTTAGGACTAGGGCCGTATTAAAATGTCTGAAGGCCCTAGGGCTATAAAGGAATGGCGGCCCCCTGGCCCCTAGTTTTTTTTCTTTTTTTTTACGGATTAGGCTGACAAACGAGCAATTGGCTCACCTGATGGTAAGTGATTACCATCAGGAAGGCAGTAGTTATTTTTAAAATATATTTTTTTTTTTATATTTAAGAACAATGTAATCTCTTTTGTGCAAAATACTGTAGGGGAAACAGCGACAAAAAATAGATATCTAAAGGAAAATTGTTTACTTGTGTTTACTCGTTGGAATTTGGAAGATTTCTTTTTCGAAGTCTCTAATGTGGGGGCGCCTCTATTGAGGTTGCCCCGGGGCTCTGGCCCTTATACCTGGCCCTGGCCTAGGCCTCTTACTGAATTCACTTGGAAACAGGTTTTGTTGTCAGTGTTTAAAAAGCAGTAATGTGCAAGCATACCTGTCTTCCGAATTACTAACAGTATTATATTGGAATTGATGAGATGCACCATCATATATCTCTTGTCTCATCATTCAGCGGAAACACAGACATTTTTGGCATTGTTGAATTCGCCGCATTTGTTCTAAATGTAAATTAGAGTTAATTCTTCTTATTAATAACATAGCAACTTGTAACTATCTTAGGGATCCTAATATCTCCCTGAACAGTTGGCCTAGTTATATACTTCAAATTAATCTCACATGGTCTAGGGTTGAACATTTTCAGTGCTACTACTCAACTCGGTAGCTTATTACGCTCGTGGTTGTTTCACCTTATTTGATCGTGACAAATCAACATCCAAGGCCGGCCAACGGCATGACCTCAGGTCAGATTCGCACTGCACGGTCGCGTCTAAATCTTTTAAGGTCTCGCGAGAGGTCTATGATGTCAGCTGAGCGTCGCTAATAAGAATAAGCTTATCTGAGAACTAATTAAAATAATCAAAATTTAGCAACCTAACAACTTTTGATGACGATAGTTTTCGCTACTTCTCATTCTCTTCGTCTATATCATAAGGATGACATAAAAGGTTATTGTATATTAAATGTAAACAGTATTAAAATAACCAGTAGCGTTGCCTTGGCCAAAGTTGTAAAGGTGTTATAGTGTTGTGCATGCAAATAAATAAATATCTTTCACATTTTTTTGCTGTTTACATTATGGTAAGCAATGCTCGCTCTTGAGCTTCTACTAACAGTGCAAAAATATGCCATAACGTCAGTAAAGTTTACATGGTCTTAACCATTTCCTTATCCTATTATGCCTTAAAAACGGAAAATGTATTGAGCCATAATAATGCTTTTCATAAGACATACGTAATAGTTAAAAAGTAACTGACTTTTAACCGACTTCAAAAAAGGAGGAGGTTCTCAATTCGACTGTATTTTTTTGTGTGTTACCTCAAAACTTTTTACTGGGTGTACCGATTTTGATGATTCTTATTATATGAGAAAGCTGATGCTTGTCGTGTGGTCCTATATAAATTTTGGCGAGATTTAACGAGTAGTTTTTGAATTCTTCCTAATTATGAGTATTTTTGTTGCAAACGGTATATCGCAAGAATTCCTCAGAAGGTTAAGGTTTCCTGAGAAGGTTAAGGTTTCCTCAGAAATTTCATTCTGATTGCACTTTGTACTGCGAACACGTGCTTAAAACTAATTAGGATTTATGTGAAGTCTAACCGACTTACATTTTATAAAAAAATTTAGTTGTTGTTTAGTCTTTTTTTTGTGTTTAGCTTGTTTAGTGTTTAAATTGATTGGTTGCTGATGTTTTTATTTTATTTACAGCACGCCAACGCAGTTCGTGACTCTGCCCGTCTGATTTTGGAATCGCCCCTGACCGAGACCGAAGAAGCCCTGATCCTCGCGAAAGCCCTGCGCTCCCGGGCACCAGTCAACATGCTGCCAGCGGCTAAAGCCGGCACATTCTTCGCCAGAGACAACGTCTCCAACTTTATCGAGTGGTGCCGACGTGCTCTGGGAATACTAGAGTGCCTGCTCTTCGAAACGGATGACCTATGCCTCCGAAAGAACGAGAAACACGTTGTGCTCTGCCTTCTAGAAGTGGCTAGAAAGGGTGCGGTGCTAGGTATGCCGGCGCCGTTGCTCGTGCAGATGGAGAAGCAAATCGAAAGGGAGTTGGCCGGCGAGGAGTTAAGACCGGATGACTCAGCTCTGGGACTGGTCCCGCTTGGACCTCAGCCGCAATTGGTGACCAACGACCTAAGGAGTTTGGACGAACGAGTCAGGGATCTGGTGGAGAGGTGCTCTTGCCCAACACAGTTCCCGATGGTCAGGGTTTCTGAAGGAAAGTACAGAATTGGGGACACAAGAATCCTCATATTTGTCAGGGTGAGATTTCATTCTTTAATTATCACTATATCCATCAAAATCATCTCAAATCTTAAGTTTCAGTACCTTTAATATGTACCATTCCCCTTATTCTTTCTGTTCTCTTTTTCGTTGGTATTAAATTTTGAATAACAATTACTTGTGCCACTCTAAGTAAACCGCCATTTTCACAAATTTTCATTTCTAAATAGCATCAGGAGATATATAGAGCCCGAACGTTTATCTAGCATACAAGCTATTTCTATTTAAAAAATTCTCTTACTCCAATGAGCAGCATGAGTATAGTAAAAAGTGAATTGGACACAAACCTTCATAATCACACATTGAACACATTTGTATATTATATTATATGTAAGTAAAAAATGTATCTAAAGCTGTTCGTTGATCGTTGTTGTTGTTCTTGCATGCATGAATGTTGTTGAAAAACCAGAGTTATTAGCGCCTTATATGTCCATCAGCTGGGTTCCGCTGCGTGCTTCTGCGCGTGTCCCATTTAGGTCGATCAATCGTGTGCAAGGCGGTTTGTTTGTTTCCTGTTCACCTCAGCGCTTCGCCGTCGTGGATCCGTCACTGTAATATCACCATGAGTCACGGGATATATGGGACAAAAATTTTTGCTTTTACCTTTATTAGACGACCTTGATGAGTGATTCCCAGTGGTCAACGTGGACTCTCTTGGGTCCACGGGTGACCTGGTGGTGCTATGATTAAATCTAATTCACGTGTTTTGAGAATATGGTAGAGCAGTAGGGGATTCACCGAAACTAGTAAAATTTTGAATGTGGTCTATGAAAAAAATGTTCGAGTACCTCTGATCTATTTACTAGATGCCGCCGTCTCAGTCTTACTAGCGTGTATGATTTCATGTTGGGTCAAATTTTTAGTCATTTTATTCCGAGATAAAATTTAGCTTATGTCACCCTATTTCAAACTTGTGCTGTGCTCTAAATTTACTGTGTACACTGTTTCGGTGCCACCTGAAACACTGATATTTTTAAGCTGATGCTCTCTTCAATATATATTGTCTAAAACCGCGAAAATAAATTGCACGTTCAAAATAATATGAGTTATACAATTCTACGATATGCGATTTTGTTTCCTCTATAGAAGATACGTGGAGGCTTTGTTTAATTCATGTCAGATCTAACTTGATTATGTGGCATTCCTTTGTTGATTATTTTAAAAGAAACTAAACAATGTTTCGTTATGACTGTATGGCTAAGACTATAGCAGATTATCTCAATACCTGTCCTCCAAATGTTTTCAGTGTGGTGTCAATATTGACGCGTGTATAATTTAAATAATTTACCATACTCAGTGAGCGTTGTATAATGATTATGTGTTGGTTCATAATAAACGGACGGTAAGTAAATTGTAGACGCTGAACGGTGTAATTGGACGTTTACTTTTGCATAATTGCCGTCGGCTTAGATCATTATCGATATCAATATTTTTAAATACCGTAAATAACGTCATATGAGTCTGTAATATACCATTACTATAATTTAAAGAAATTATCTGTTTGTGTCAACATCTACCATGCAGAAAGGGTGCTACGGACCGCTGAAATTAAGTTTTCGGAGCGTAAAATGGAATTTTTGAGGGAATTTATCAATTAGGAACACTTATTAAAAATAAGGAAATCAATATTTTCGCTACAGAAGCCTAGTGCATATGTAACCGACCCAAAATATCTAGATATAGTGTTTTGAAATGAATTCAAATATGATAAAGCCACACAGCACCTGCTAATGAACTAACTGGTGGGAAGGTGAAAACGTATCACTTAAAGTAGAAGTCTTCAGATATTTTCGTTTCATCTGTCCATGAGTATATATAACCCTAGATTTGTCTAAATTTCGATGACCACTTAAAATTAAATAATTTGAAGGGTCAGTGGTCAGTCCAGGTTCTTACATAAAATCTAGGAAATGGTATTTAAAAACGTAAATTCCTTCTCTGCATGGACGGGATCTAAGTCAAAAGTCAGTCTCTACTTACTATACATTAATAAAGAAAAAAAAAATATATACCTTTTACAAATGTGATACTTGAGTTAAGGTTAGGTATTGAGGAGAAGTGGGGAATATTAAAAGACATAAATATACACAATTGGATAAAATAAACCATTTCTATGTTTATGTTTTTTCAATCAAAGTCAAACACCTGATCCGTCAAAAATAAATGTCACTTTCATAAAACTATATTACCCAACAAATAAAGAGAAATTTTTGATAAAAAGTCCTTCTTAGATTTGTGCAATCGCTAGTAATCTAATTAATGCTAGAGTATTTTTTGATTTTCCTTATTTCACTGGAAGGTGACATAAACTAATTTTTGAAGGCATCTAAATCAAACCGTAGACGGTGCTTAGTTATATAAACTTTGAATAGCTGAGAACAATTGTTGCTATAACACGTTCGGTATGCAAACAAGGTGTGTCAGCCTCCATGCAATTCGCGATTTATGTACCACGGCTTGGGAACCTGCTAGCAGCGGCCTTCAGTGGTCTATTCATTCAGAGCGATCATGTGAACTAACGCTTTTAGGACCTCGCCTTGTGACCCTTAATATGGAGCGTGCACAAGACATAACGACCAGTCCAACTTGATCTCTCAAACCCTACCATATGTTACTGCTGTAAACTGCTTTAATTGGCTGTCTTGGGACCAGTTTAATATGACCTTCCTCCGTGGACAACGCTTCTAATGTGAGGTGTCTATTGTATTTGGAAGCGGATAAGGTCGAGCTCTTTACTTTTCCTATGCGATATCGTTCGGGGTTCGATTTGACCAAAGACGGAGGTGGAGGTTAGGAGTGATTCATCGATACCCGAGGCCTTAATAGGCGGCAAGTCGTTTGCGCGTTTATAAATAACTCTTTGTATTATAATAACTATAATCGGCATCTTCGATGACTAAGTTGCGTATTTTTTTTCTCAAAAGGCCTTAGTTTGTTACGCGGTAATATTTATTGTTAAATATATTCATACAACACGATGTGAGTACAGATTCAATCCATTCGAATACTACTAGACTAGACTAGACTAGGGAAACTAAGGAGATTTATCCGTGATCATATCATGAATAAAAATGTGAAAATTTCAATACTTTAAAAGTTTAAATTAAACTTGATTACGATTAATTCAAATATCAGTTCCATTTATTTGTTGTATAATGTTTACTTTTCGAGCATGTACGAGGAATCATTTCATTGATATTCCGTTCTTTCTTCTCGTATTTACGCCTCTTGTTAATTAAGAGGTTTACTCTGGTTTACTTGTTACCAAAATGGTTGTATTTTTGCCACTGTGTTAACTTTATACGGATCTGGTTAATTGGCCCGTAACTGGACACATACGGTTAGAGAATACCCGAATCGTTACCATCACCAAAACTCAATGCGCTAGTAGAGCGAAATTTTAATTTCTTTTCGGTTTCTTTTAAAAACAGGGCTCACGTAATTCGGTATAATTAGTTGTTAAACCGGTCCACTAGAAACTCTGTTTAATCTTTTACACTATTAGAAACCTGTATCAAAAGTGCTGCTTTAGTGCTTGCCCGTTAACCAAACAAATAACTATACAACTTACTAAACCAATTTTCCAGAATCATGTTGTAAGGTCAACAAAACAAACAAATATAACGAAAAATATCAAGACCTATTTTGGTCTCTTATATTTGTATCTCTCCTATTTCTCTGATGACCTTTTGTCAGATAACGCGATCAATCATCGTCTTCAAATTTACCGTTAACAATACGGTACCAGTTACGTAATACACCGATAATTTTCTCAAGATCCTTCGTTCGTATAATTTTCATGAAATTTACTCAGTAACAAGTGGTTCTCCTGACAATAACTAAGAACCGTCTTCCATGGTGTGAGTGTTCACTATATCGAGAGCGGACCGTCCCCAAAGAATAAATTGTAAATAATTTTACTTCCCGGGGCTTCCGTCATGTTCTGGCACTGAATAGACCACTAAGCAGGTCGGGTCAGACTAAGTAGGATAGTTCAGCAGGGATTTCTCCCAAACAGAAACTAAATGTACACTACATTAATACTCACACCCCCCAAACCCTTCGCCCTGACCGCATTCGCTGACCAATCGTTTATTTCGCAGATCCTCCGCTCGCACGTGATGGTGCGCGTGGGCGGTGGCTGGGATACCCTCGCCCACTACTTAGACAAGCACGACCCGTGCCGCTGCCGCGCCCAGCACCGCACCTCGCTCTCCGCCCGCCTCGCCCGGCCCAAGCACGACCTGGCCGGCGCCACGGTCACCTACGAACGACCCGACGGCCCCGCCTCCCTGCCGTACTCAAAGCCCGACCGATACGAGACCCCCTGCCCGCCTAAAGCCCACGAGGATCGCTCCCACTACCAGTCGAACAACAAACTCGACGCGCCGTCCAGTCTACCGTACATGGAGACGGATAGGGCCTCCTCGCCGGGCAGACGCTACCTCACACCGCGCGCGCACAGCCCCGGAAGGTGTTCCGCCTCCCCCGACAGGAGGACGAAGCTCATCAGCAGCAATCACCTGGTGCCTTCGCCCCACGCGATCAGAAACAAGAGCCCGCGGCCAGTGTCACCAGCGCCGGCGACCGAGAGCGCTTCTGACAACGGCTCTGAGGTCTCCGACGAAGGCTACAGGAGTCTAGGCGTGGTGGCGAACTCCACACAGGGCTCGCCTTCGACCAAGACGACCAACAGATACTCAATTCACAGCCAGAACTCGATGGACGACGCAGATTATAATGGTGAGTTGAAATATCTTAATCTTTCACAGTGGTAGCCACGCAGTTGTTCCCGCTGCTGAATGGGCCGGCTCGAACCGTATAAGTGCCACAACCTCACAGAAAATCGGCGTAAAGTGGAAGTGCTTCTCTCGCTCCTCCTCCCTCCCTCTTTAGAAAGTTCCCCCCTTAAAGGCTGGCAGGGCATTTGCTGGTTCTTTAATGCTCCAAATGTCCATGGGCGCCGGTGATCACTTATCATCGGGTGAGCCTCTTGCTCGTTTTTCAGCCTAATCCATAAAAAAAAAGCGGCCTAACTTCTAAACTGTCACAATTATAGGTTGCAGCTGCATTCACAACTTGTAAAGTTACCTTGTCATCGGTAGAATAGCATAAGTAGTGTCATTTCTGTCTTCTATGAAGCTTTAGCTGAAACACGACGTAGACCGTCGTGCTTTTGCTAAAAATCTGGGAAGCTTTAACACAATCATGCCGTAAGCCGAGAGCCGGCGGGAAACTCAACTGTAGCTCTTTTAAAATACAATGTCTTAATACAATTTGTTTTTTTTTGTTTAAGAAGCAGCTATGCATTTATATTTAAATAAATTATTGCCATTTTTTCGTTCGTGCTCAAGTTTTAGTAACAAACGTACAGATATTGTGCTTCGACCTCTATAATATAATATTATTAGAGACAAATCCTTACTCAAATGTCAATACCAATACCAGTACAGTGTTTAAAATCTGAATTTACGAGCACATAATTATATAACAATCAAAACTTGTTTCTTCTTACTTCCGAGTGGTTCTAGAAATAGATCGTCATCAGTGTTTTTACATCGTTCGAGCCAAAGAGTTCCTATTCAATATTGTTAAAACTGTATTAACACACGTATTAAAAAAAAAAACTAGCACAATTTTTTTTTTGCCTCCTTGGAAGAGCCCAAGGAGAGCCTTTACCCCGTTACGATTATATATACACATATATATAGTAGTAGTATAGCATACACATACTACATATATTAAAAAAAGAACATTCTGTAAAAGTTTGTCATACTTTTTTCAAATATAAAATGACAATAATGTTCCTGTACATAATACAGACGGAAGATTTACCATCGTTCCTCGTGAGTTAGTATAAATAAAGAATCATTGAGAAAACACATTGTCTGAACATAAAGGTTGTCCGGTCATTAATAGAAACAGTATCGGATAAAATGCCCGGTGCAATCTTCCTGTTGTTTATTTGTAAACTATAGGACTTGAGTTAAAAGCATACGCGTGTATAACGTAATATATAATAAATAATAATGAATAAAGTCGATTGCCTGTTTTTATTCGAACAACATAACATTTGAAAACAAACTGTCTGTTTAATAAAATGTTTTAATATGCTTTCTGCACTTCTCCAAAACATTAACTTAATAAGCCGAATTCAAAGAGCAATAGACTCAGAGTGTTAAGGGTTTCACTTTCGTATCAACGTATCACTCCGTCAAATTTCTTGACGCCGAACGAACCTAACCTAAATGGGTGACGCGATCAGCTGATCGTTTAGCCCTGTTATTAGTTCCGCCGTAAATCGCTTCCGCTTGTAAATTGAAACGCTGCCCGCGGTCAACGATTCCCCAACAATAGCGCACCGCGCTCGTATCCGCTCTTCCGTTAAATTGACGCGTCACGCTCGAGCGGTCTAACAATCTCTATACTAGGATACAGAGCTATGGAGTAAAATTTATAAATCTTAATTAGCACATAACTTCTGAATAATTTATTTTTAAATTTGAGCGTTGCGGGAATTATGTGCTAGTTAAGATTTATAAATTTTACTTCTTAGTAGGGCAAGCCGGGCTTTTGGGCTTGTATGGTAGTGCCGCTGCTGCTATGGATAATTCTCCTTGTTAATAAACACGATAATGTTTTTAATCGTAAACTCGACTCGAATGTGTATTTAATAATTCGATAATCGATATTCAGTGTCGATGAAGTTACACTTGCAATCCCTCTCTAAATTAAAGCATTATACGGGAACAAAATGTAAACTCTCCTTAAACCAGTGGCGTAATATAAAAGCTGTGAGTGTGCAAAAATTCCAAAGTTTTTGCCTCTTTGAAGAAAGGCCCATTTCCTCGCAGATTGATAAAAAAAATCGCTTTTGTTATAATAAAAAGATTTATATGCCAGAACTTTTGTAAACAGTAAATACTCTTTAGTTCGCATATTTCGAATACCGCCGCTTACACGGCGCGGCCCTATTATGGACGCAGCGAAATCAGCTGACTGAATCGTTTTGTCATGCGTACACATTGTCTGACGGACGGTCAGCTGTTTAAGTGATACAATGCAACATTATACGATGCGGCAGGGGCGATTTATCATCCGCACTCTATGGGGGAATCGTCTGTCCCTTTCCAACATCAGCTGGTCGAGATCGAAGTAAATGAAAAAGATTCTATGCGGTTTTTTTTTCTTTCCTACTATTTCTCCAGCCAGTATTTCGATCCGGGATTAGTCAGGTAGCGAAATATTTGAAGCATACTATTTGAACGGGTGTTTTCAATAAATGACTGCGAGTCGGAGCGGAACTTTAAAATGCTTGATTGAAAAAATAAAGAATGTGCTGTGATATATCAATCACCATAGAGTTTCTAGCTGCATCTTCTCTTTACGGATAAGAATTAGTTTACAAATACTGTAATCCCCCTATAACATGGTAGATTGGTTCCGCGTTAAGAAAACGCGTTGTAGGAGTTTTTCCGTATAACATGAAGATGCGTTATAAAAGTACCGCGTTATAGGCGGGATTACTGTACTGGAACCAAGCTTATATCCAATAAATTGATGGCATTCAAAACAAAAAATAGTCCCTCAATCAACACTGGAATTGCTTGGCGGTAGATATCCCCTGTACAATGGACACCTTTGCCCAGCAATGGAAAATATATAGGTTGTTACTTATTTTCATTTTGATATTGATGATATTGATCATATATATAAATCATTAACTATCTCCCAGCAGTGGCGGTACTACCATACAAGCCCAAAAGCCCGGCTTGCCCGAATAATTTACTTTTAAATTTGAGCGTTGCGGGAATTATGTGCTAATTAAGATTTATAAAGTTTACTCCTTAGTAGGGCAAGCCGAGCTTTTGGGCTTGTATGGTAGTACCGCCATTG
>DWHO01002942.1:0-12631 GCA_018247575.1 Eurytides lysithous rurik
AACTGATATACATACTTATATACTTTTAAATACATACTTATATAGATAATTAACACCCAGACACAGAACAAATACCTATGATCATCGCACAAATATTTGGTCCTGGGTGGGAATCGAACCCACGTCCTTTGGCTTCAGGCTATATAAATAACCAGCAATAGCGTGAAGAAGTATCCTCGAGTGGACTTCGGTCGGAACGAATAATTTATGATTCATATAATTCTATGCAACAATCAACGCTGAACGAAGAACATCATCATCAAAGCTTCAATATTAAAAGTAATAACGGACATTGAATACCGGTCTCAACTTTATTTGAGATCAGCGTCCATTGTGAAGCGATGAGTTTCAAAACGGTCATAGGCGAATCTTATATTGGCCTTACCCTTCGTCTTAAGGAGGCTTATAAAAAGTCCCGTTGCATATGTTACATAAATAACCCTATAGTGCCTTCGTGGACTCAAACCAGATGGCGAGAAAGGACGGTACGGCCCCTCACCGTCAACATTATTGCAATCTTCCGATATATATATGTACATAACGGAGAGAGCCATTTTATGTCGATATGTCGCCATATTTATGTAAAGTCGTCTCCATTACTACTTCACTCAAAATTTTTAAGAAGTAATATTTTACGTATTATTCTCAATTATAATTTTAGCTCTTAACGATATTCCAGATAGCCTCATCAAATTCTCTATTGTAATTTGTAATTTTTTTGTAAATTGTAATTTGTCTTCTAAACTTTGTAATATTGACAACATTTGTTCATAAAAAACGGTGAATTGTCAATTTTCATCCGACATTCAGTTGACACATTGGCATTTCTAGCAAATTAGTTCAAAACTGTGCAAGCATCCTTTATTCAGTCGACGCTATTTAATTCACGGCGCATATCTTTGAATCTTTAAAATTAAGAATTCCCCTTCGTGCAGACGTAACTCGAAGGCATGCGCTGTGTCGCACAGTTGAAGAGCCCAGCAAACTACGCCAGCAACCAAACCTTTGTAATAGAGGGTAACGTTTGCAGCGAAACGTCAAAATTCCCTCAATGAATTGAGTTCAGCCAACGTGGAAATTTATATTAAAGATCACTTGTTATTCAAAGATATCTTTATTTTACTAGTATATTTTATTCTTATTTGATCGATGTCAAAGATTCAAAGGTAAACGATATAAATAACTATTAATTAAATGTCTATAATAAACTTAAAAGTTTTTTTTTCCACGACCATAACATTTATATATATGATGGATTTTCTTTATTAAAAAACAAACTGTAACTGCTATATTATTTAGTTTTGAGATTTAGAAGATTTTCGACGTATTATATACATATAATAACAACAGTAACAGTGCTAGCAACTCACATTTGGTTTCGTAAGTGGTAAATCGCATAAGAATGTCAATTGTAATTTATTAAACATATTCGAAATTTAGAACGATAGCTTGCTTGTTGTCACCAGTATCATTACATACATTTGTATCTTTGTTATGTTTAGATGTTTATATTGGACCTATTTATAACTTTAATTTAAAATTGCCAATATTTAACTAACACAATAAACTTTTTTAACTATTTAACTTAAAACATAACTCACAAAAATAAATCTAAGTTATAATTTACGGCGATGTAATAAGTTTTTCCATAGGTCGACTATCAGAACAGCTGATGAAAAATGTGGGGTTGCTTTTATTTCTGCATTTATGTTAACTCAGGCACCTAAGCAGTTAAAGGGGCACTTTAATCCAGTTAGCCTCGTTATCGTTATGTCATGTCAGAGGTCCGATGCATGACTGAAAATTACCGCGTTGAGCACGCTAAAGCCTAAATGGGGATAATAATGGCTTATACCCGAGTGTAAGCTTTTAAAACGCCTTTTTAGAAAATTATTCAAATTTGGTGAGCGATAAAAGATATAATGTGTAAGATTTGCTTTAGATTACTTGTAAAGAATGTAAAAGTATACGGTACGTATTTATTTATTATATAAATGAGAGTGTGACGAAACGAGGAAGTGGGGCGAGTGACGGTAAGCAACACACTTGAGCGTAACAACAATGTCACACAGTACTTTAAATTGCAGTTGCAGGGCTTTAAACATGTCATGAGTCATGTCATGGCATGTCACGAGTCGTATGACGGTGTATGCCTTTAGCTTGTAATTACACATTTACATCGTCCTTCAAACCAGAAAACAGCAATGTTTACAAGTAACTATCTGACGGTAGTGTAACTGGCAATGCAATGATATCACCTCTTGTGGATTCTACATTCTACCCTCAAAAATATAACATAACAATATCTATATATATATAGTATAGCGTTTTTTAAATTTTGTCATATTACCTGCCATTCCTTGCTATTGAATTAAAAAAAAAGAGATTGAAATAGGAAAAGCTCAATCCCCTGTTTATGTCCTTTTGATAAACTTCCCCTGATATAAGAAATTTAGAATAGAGCAACAAACAACGAGATGGCACAAATCTAATTTAAAGCGAGAAATCGAAACGATTCCCAAACAGGCTCTTACGAAAATATTGGAAAAATTTTTCGCTACGTTGAAAGAGTACCAACACACAGTAGATATAATTTAGATCATTCAATTTTCTTCGTACACTCGTTACCGACCATCCATTATCTTTATAAATATGATGTTGATCTGACGAGTGTCATCGTAATATCCATGTGTCGTTATTAATATTACCACACACAATTGATGACTTATAAAATGATGGAAGTAAACTAATGATGAAATAAAGCCCAAAGGAGCAATAATCTCTACTCGCAAGTTGCTCTAAATGAAAGTCATTAAACTGAACTTGTTATAACTAACTAAATTAAACTTCAAATAATAGTGACAATAGAATGTGATACTTTATGATTCTTTTTTAAGGACACGCACGCATTATAATAAGAGTTGATTAGATTTTGTCCCGATATGAGGTGGATGTGGACTCTATCTCCGATTTTAGCTTGTGTAATAATTTGATAGTCCATTGCCAACCTTGGGTTGAGTAGACCTTCTAGGGAAAATTTTTAAATTCCGAAATGTGTTTGAAAAATAAAAACTTGGTACGCCTGAAAGAATGCCAATAAAATCTTAATCGTTATGCTTTCTTAATGCATAGCTACTTCTTTAACTTCAAAACTAAGATATGTTTTATTTTAATATCTTTTTTCATATCTCCATTAATAAACGTTACCGCGAAATACAGGATCATCTTGTGGTAGAAGGGCGTTGTATATACACAATAATTATCCGTAATTGAAACAAATATTTATCCGGGGTGGAAATCGAACCCATAGCCTACGACGCCGAAGCCAATAGCTTAGAAACTGCACCGAACGGGTCATCTATAAGTTTAGTATTTCTTAAGGTATCTACCGAAAGCAGCGAGGTCTGTTGGGCCAGCTATTAGAATGTATTGATGTTTTAGTACATTGAACAACAACAATGGAGAGCTATGTAGAACAACTGAGAGATCGATGATGACGTAATTAAAAACTCTAAGCAAATTGCTTAATAGCTCACAAACAGAGAAATGTTTACCCAACTGTATCTATTTTTTATCCGACTTATTGTAGATTTGGATCAAATATTACAGTATTGCTTTAACGAGGCTTAAAATAATTGCTTATTGTGACTATCAAATGACGTGGAGACCAATATCTTCCTCAATTCAACTCACCAAGGATTATTAACATAATATTGCAAGTATTGTTGACGAAATCGATTTGAAACAATGTGATGAAGATTACAGAGGTTACAATTATTATATAATATTTTTGTATAAAACGATGCTCCAATATCGTCACCTAAAATCGGTAAAAGAATTTATTCATAAATATTAATCTTTTTGTAAGGCCCTACAATCTTTTGTATTTTCTTAAAGTCATAGTGACGTACGAAGCATTCTAATGGACATTTCAAAAGCTACACGTCAGAAGATCAATTTTATGCCACCACAGACTTGGCAGTGACCGTCTGAGGACACAGCGAGTTCTATTATATTATGCCTACTTTGTCTTTCCTTTGTATAGCGAACAATAGCATCCACATATTTTAATGCCAAAAAAGGGCAGGTGTAGTTTATTGTGTCATGTGAAAGTGAGAGGCTTTCCAACTCGGTCTTAAGCAGTTTTTACGACTCTGCTAGTTAATATCGGACCATAATGTCCATCGTTAAAATTATTTTTTCAAGGAATATATTCAGTCGTTCATTTAAACATAATCTCATACGATCTCATATAAACATACAAAGATATATTTTAAAGGTGATATTAAAATAATAATATTTCTAGTACTCAGAAGCATTATACTTTTTTGTCAGTCAACTTGATAGTAAATAGTTCAGAAAGCGCGTAATGGTAAATCCTTTCAAATTGACTCCTCTCTTCCCTATTGACAGTTGTATAAGAAAATCTCTTCACTTATAAATGATTTTTACGAATTTAATAGTGACTGTTGCTAATTCTTACATTTTGACGTTGTTAAAAAAATTAATGCTATGTTCACGCGGTTTGAATCGTTTGGTACTAGTTATAGAGATAAAACAATGTGTATTAAAACCTTTAAGTGTATTTAACTTTTGCGTGAGTTCACTGCGGGGTAGGGTTACTCGGATATGTCCATATAGCTAGTTATATAATACAAGCAGACCAGCTTAACGGGGTGTCAACTTAAAGTCACCATGTGAAGGATTTTAATAAAACGAAAGTTACTTTTCAAAATTAACATTTAAACGTGGCTAAGCCAAACTTATGCTAATCGTTTATTTATATGTTATATAGTTTTTTATTAACAGTAAGCAATCGAATTAAGAAACCAAAATACTGGCTGCAATATTCCTGGAAGTCTATATTTTTTAAATTGCATTCACTTTTATTGTGTATACTCACTTCATCATTGTCACTTTTGTAGTGTTCTTTTAGACTAATCGATCCAACTATTTAATATTTATAAGACTAGTTATTAAGGTCGACGATAATACCCCGTCAATAAAGAATAACGCCGTATAAATGAGACCGAGACTCACCTGAAATTCTAAAATTCATATCGACTTTTCCTTTTAGAAGGCCAATAACTTGCGGCCTCATAGGAGGTATCCATTGATACACGAGCCCCGACGAGCCGTTGAAGAACCACTTCATTACGAGACCGACCCTCGGGGACATTACGTCGATGTTGTACTGACAGTCAAGCACCACAGATTCTGTTCCAACTTCCACCAATGCCGGCACTTCTATCTTCCTTATGTTTACTCCGACACATTCTAAGAACAATTTTTAAAAGTTAACAATAGATATTATTTGTGATCGACATACATTTTTGATTGAATCTATACGAAATCGTACTCGATGTATGTATATCGCACGCTTTTAAGGAAAAATGATGTAATTAAGAATTAAAAATAAATTCAACAATTTGACAAAACATTTAAAATTACTGCGATATAATCGCCTACGCACTAAAGATAAGTTTAAATGTTTTAGTTTAAACAAGTGCTATCATCTGAAAATAATAAAGAAATTTGTAACGATATAGAAATATAAACTTAAGAACAATGGAAAAATACATATAACAAATCATATTCTGCTGGCCCCAGAAAAAATAAAAGTTCGTTGTCATGAAAGTTTTGGAAACGTTATAAATTTATTTTTAGTGTACACAATTTCTAATTTGTCAGGTATTATATACCCAAGAGTGAAAAATTATAATAAAAGTTATAACATTCTTAAATACATACCAGAGAAGCTAATAAAGCGTATTAATGAAATCTTAATTAGCAAAATTTCATTTAAGAATGAATGATTTTGCTGTTATAGGTAAAAAAAGTTTTACGTAGCGAAAAAATTCTTTGTTCCCAAAATTTTGGTCGCTTGTAATATTGAAACTTGTGCTTCATATCATCTCGATGAATTATAAGTCAGAAAGAAATTTGCAATTGCGCTTTTTTTAACTGTCTTGTACATTTCTATAAATTAAATATGTATTTAAAACACACAAGTATAGTTTCTTATATATACACTAAAAGCCATCCAAAAATTCAATAATAAAGAATGAATGGCGTGGTTTATTTGAAACCCAGTTATTGTGTTGGACAAACATCGTGTTTCGTAATTGAAAAAGAACTAATGTAAACATCACAATAGGCCTGTATAAATGGGGAATGAAATAATAATGTTGTCATGACATCTTCCATGCTAGCAGCAGACAATGTGTTATTTTCTCGTGCTCACTTTTCTGCGCCTGATGTTATTTCGTTTGGTTGCCAAAATTGAAACAGTGAGAGTTTTTCTTCATTGTAGTTTAGTTCGTAGTTGTTATAAAACTTCATGTACAGTTAAAAAAAAGCACTATTAATCAATGTTCGATTGACAACAATTTTCCGTGGATAACTATCTATTTATAACTATTTTTCTATCAGCTTTTCTATAAAGCACGAAAGATCATCTGGTGGTAGGCGATCAATGATGGAAATCGACATATATAAAGGAAATCATACATAATCTGGCCATCAACATCTTTATATATTGATATTTTAAAGCAAGGAAAAAAATTAAAAAAGAAATATTAATTTAAAAAGTCACACCAACTCCCATGTCTTTTAACCGTGAAGCGATAAACGATACTTTATGCTCCTCACGTTCCATCAAGGTTCTGAATGGGATAGGAGTGGAGTAAAATAGACAACTGTGTAACATTGATTCTAACATGTAAAAAGTAGCATCATATAACTAGGTTTTGTGTGCAAAACTTCAGATAACTATATTTGAAGTACTATACCACTGTCTTATTTTTTGCGAAAACATACAAAATAGGAAAATAATTTTCAAGCCATTCTCTAGTAGGTCACGTTAGAGGTGTTGCTGCCACAAGTTTTAGCAGTAACCCCAATGACATAAAAACAATAAAATATTAGAGGTACAAGAAGAAAAATATGTAAGCTACTAAAGGCATATGACAAAAATAAATTAGTCAAGCCACGTTGCTTGCCCTTTATTTAAAATGAAACAAAAATATATGCAAATTGGGTACAAATATTTTTCACGTGTTTATCAAACTTTTATTACAGGAGATTTACAGTCATAATACATAGGACATGGACAAAGAGTGCACTAAGTCAGTCACAGTTTTGTAAATTACAAAAATTTTCGTATACCATTGTCGAAGCGATAAAATAAACCATTTCTCCGTCCATATAAAAACTAAGTTTCTGTATCGACTGATAAAGTAAAGAAAATGTATTATTATGGTTCACTGTTTTTCCTCTAGGGTACAAAGACAAATTTATTTATCCTTTTCTAAAATGCAGGGTGCTGTCAGCCAGAGGTACACCGCCGTTTCCTCAAAGAAATGTATATGAGTAAGCAATAAAATTGTGGGGAAGTCGGTAGCTTTACCAAGTTGTACGAAAAAATACATCACGTTCAAACACGATTAAAAAAGATTCATAACGTATCCAAAAATAAAAATGTCCTTTGGTAGAGTTAAGGTCTAAAGATATAATTTTTTTAAATTACTGATATATTCTAAATATTGTCTAACAGTGGTGTCTCTGCACACGTTTTAATTTTTATTTATAGTATACAATAACATACACTACATAATGTGGGAATCGAACCCAAGACCTTTGGCTTTGCAGTCAGGAGCACTAACCGCTACTCCAACGGGTCAGCCCTGTCAGATAAAACTGCACGTCCTTAGCTTAGTGGTTATAACTAGATGCCTTATTCTATTAGTTTAAGAATTGACGTTTATTTATTATTATTCGTGCGCAACGCTATTAATATATAGGTCACTCACTAGTTTGAGAATAAAATTTTTGCTTTTGTGTGTTTACGTGTGTGGGTGTACGCATGTGTTTGTGTGCGTATATCTCTTGATTTGCTTCGATTGACCAATTTATCCAACCAGGACTTAATTTCGGTATGTTGTATTGCATATTATATTGCATCATAGTCAAATATTTTTTGCCATCTGGTAACTTCATTATTACATTCATCCACTGTATATTCAGAATGTTGTTGTGTAGTATATTATGTAGTGTACGTTATTGTATCGCTGTTTTATCTTCATTGCATTAATCACGCCTTTATATCTAAGGCGATCAAAGTAACTGTTGCTAATGTACGGCTATTACCTTCTCCGTAAGAGCAAGGTACAGCTTGATGTAGGTCTTCCTTATCTAATTTTATTTAAGAAATTGAACGCGATTACTAGCTGCTGTTTTACTTAATGTATTCTTTTTGACAACTTCACGCAAGTTTTTGTTTCTTTTTAACTTTAAAACTATTTTATTTTTCGTTTTATTTTGTTTCAACATAATTCTCAAAGCAATATTAAGCTTACATATTACGCGTAAATATTTAAAAGCAGAATCGATTTTCATCGATGGTTGATTGCGCTAGTTAAACATTAAAGTTGTAAAGTTTAGAGTAAACACATTGTTTCACGACCATATCCCTATTAACTACGTAACTTGCATCGAGTGAATTTTAGAGTCTTGCACTAACTAGCTTCAATATATAAATATTAAGTTTATATGTGTCGTATATATAATAAATTTTAAATGGCGTCCTTTTTAACTTAATTAAAGTTTAATTTAAAAACTTTAATTTAATTTTTTTTATTTACGTGAATACTACACACACACACATTGTTAAAATGTAGCTTGTTTATAGATTTTATCTCGTTTTTTTTTTTTGATTTTATATTCCCAACGTTTTGAACACTTTGTAAGTCCATGGTTACGTTCATTTTTTTAATTTTTTTAATACGAGCAATTTAGACTGTATATCGTGATGACGGCATGGTTCGGTGCTTTGTTTGGTTATTTTTACTGTGTATCGCGAGTTCAAATCTAACAAAGCCCTGATGACTTCCTTTAAACAAAATTTCAAAATTCCTAATATCATAAAAAAATATAAGCAGTTTTGAATTTTTTTTAAATCGTTATAGTACATTTAAATTCAAGAAGATCTTGTATTGACTACACAGTATGCAAGGTATTAAATTGCTTCACTGAACTTGTCGACTATAGGACATGTTATTGTCACTTCATGCGTTTCTATAAAAAGCTTAAATTTTTACTTTTCCAATATTGATTAACATATAACTCCTCGTGTAAAAAACGTAATAATTTAATTCAAACACCAAACGTAATTATATATGAACTAATTTACTTTACAAAATATAATTACTATAGTAATAATAAAAGGTTTAGGAAGAACATTGTTTCGGAAAGTTATCTTCCGAATGGTATATGAATAATGCATCGCCGTTATAACCAGAGTACGCTCGCATGTAACTGCCTCGACAACTGGACGCTTTCACGTAAATTGAACTGTAGGTATCCACGGAGTAGTAATTATTTATCGCTCTATTTAGTGTTATCGAACACCGTTGCCTTTTTAGTCACATTACACCGAAAAGAATTTCACTCGTCTAATAACTTAATACACATATTTATTTTAGGAGATGAAATGCTCATATCAAAAAGTAATACAGAGTGCAAAAAAAATTATTATGGATAACACACACACAAAATTTCGTGTTCTATTATGTTTATAAAGTAAAAGAAATTTTATACTGAAATACTAAATCCACATTTTTCTGCATTACTTTTAAATGAATTATGCATTTTATATCTACGAAATAAAATTGCAAAATTAACCATAAGTATATGTTAATTAAGTTCATGTTAATTTTCATAAACACAAAAAGGAATATTGTACGTGTGAAATATGAATTACTATGAAAAAAGAAGAATGGGAAATACGAAATGAAGGTTGACAAGAAAATTATGTAGGCGCGCGCTGATACTAAAAGTTTCAACACGCAACTAAAACAGAGAAATACATTACGAAAAGAAATGGAAAATAACATCACGAAATATACGAACTTGAACACAGTACTAGAAACACGATACATCTTGAGTAATACATCGCGAACTACATATCAACTTAGCGCGAGTTACGATCTACGAGGCTACGAGAAAGTAATCGTAGAACTATTGTAATGAACCACTCCCCTCAGTCGAAGCGCGATGACTGAAAACTTTTTGGCGTTAGAAAAAATGCGGGCGCCAGACGCATGCGCCCCGTAATCGCCTGTTGATTTAGTTCAAATTCTCCGAATAGAACATCACTAGAAGGCACGTAATTGCAATGTTATACAGAGGGAACTCTTCGTGAACAAACAAACAAACGACCGGCGGAAAAGTGTAATGCATGTCGTTTCTTGCCATGAAGAGCCTCATTAACTTTTATGTTTTGAACGATCGTATTCTTCCATCCAAAGCAAGGAGAGGGTACAAACTAACTTCGCTTTAGTTATGTACGTGAAGTGATACAAAAATAATAGTTTTTAGCAGTAAAAGAATTGTTAAAACCATTCTATACGTTTGGGCAAAATGCACGAAACTGTTTTGCGGAGAATAAGTATTAAAAATTCATTTCGATTTTAAGTCCCTCTTTTGAATTTGCAAATTTATCGGAATCCCCACTCGAACTGGCAATAACTGAAGTTTGTGCCACACTATGTCAGCATCATGAATGGATGTCCTAAATAAAACCAGATAGCGCCAGCATTTTTTCTTGCCAATAGAATTCGGGGTTACTACCCATTTTGGTGCGGTGCCAACTCTAATAATCTCTTTATACTTTGGATATGCTCTTTATAAACAAATCGAAAATGATAGACAAATAAAAGAAACATGAATAATCTTATTGGAAACCTCCTAACATCATCGTTGTGTAGATAGCGTGTAACAAATGGCAGAGTAAATTTTCATGTAGATAACTATTGAAGAATAGTTATATTAAAGAATATACTAAATAACATTAAATCAGTTTAATCAAAAACAAGAAATTTTAGATTATTAAATAAAACTAATTTCTTTTTTTACAAACTCCCTCGCGGGGCAGACTCCAGTAGTTATGAACTATAAAAAATATTCAAAGCGGAAGGGATTTAAAACTTAATTATGATTTGTAAATTAACTTGGATTATTAATGTATAGAAATTGTGTAAACACATATTTTTACAAGAAATTGAAGACATTACGCACATCGCACTGGTAAAGTTTGTTTGTTGTTGTCTATTGAAACATCAAACACCTGAAATTGGCCTTTCTTAGAAACAAACCAAGAAGTATGTCTAATATCCAACATTAAATATATCATTCGCTGTCCGTTCGATGAAAATTATTCGGTAGTTCTTCTATTGCCTGACGCTGGAAAGCAAACACGTAGTAGCAAAATTATTCACCAGACATACACCAATCGACGAAGCTTAATTTACTGATTTCAACAATGTAATAAAAACAATTTACTACGTTTCTGCTTTCCAGCGTCGATATGTTTGTATGGGAACGCTATAATCTTGGGACAATTAGCAGATGCCAATTTTTTATTTTTATAGTGTTCTGTCTTATGGTATTCTATTGTTGGGTAGTGCCGCTGAAAGAAATTTGATATTCATTCTTAAAAAAAAAATCACAACATATCTCAGACCTACCATTTGGGCATTTTAAACTAAAATTAAAAATATTTCGTCGCACAAAGCTTTTGTTTTGTTGTAAAACAAAATGTGTGAAATTAAGTTATTTCACTCGTATATGTGACGGTTTATATAATGTATCACATTATAAAAGCTGTTAACATTGTAACGGTACTTACAAAAAGCCTCTGTGGTTTAACTCGATTTCTTGCTGGCTCTTTTATGCCGATCCAATAGGGTAGATTTCTCATAGACTATACATATATATATATATTATACCTTTTATAGAATTTTGTTTCTGCTTTAAATCCCCTATATGCTGTGTAGGATATTCATAACTTGAGAGCTCGAGATTCCCTGTGAGATGTTTTAAAAGTAGTGGTATTTTAACGGTTGCCTCACAATAATTTATTTGTAACATATTGTTTATTCGATAAAATTTTAATAATTTTATAAAAATCTGTGATAGACATACAATGAACACTAGAAATAAAAATAAGCTTGTAACATCTCGATTTCGTCTCCAACTACGCGCATATTTCATAAAATTCCAGAAAATATTTATATCTACCGCTTGGACCCACGCAAGTACGTAAGTCGTAAGAGATCGTAACTCGTGCGTAAAGTAACAAATGTGGATGTGTCGACCATTTTAATCGCTCTATTAACGTCCTCCGGTATCAAAATCGTTTCGGGGAAATTTTCAAAATTTAGGAGATCCAAAGCCTTGATTTCGATCGACATTAACGCGTCACTTGGATGGAGCCCACCTGCCTTCTGGCCCAAGTAATTTATTACCCCTTAGTCTAAGTCTAACTCATGAATTAGACTCAGAGTATACATATGATATCTAAAACATCCGGACTTTGCTGTTCCGGCAACTGATATCTATTAGGAATCTTGGGAGCAATGACATTAATATAAGGTTGCAATCCGCAAAAGAACAGAATCCTTGGCCGTTTTTGCCAACTACGTTAGAACCAAAAATAAAAACGAATTTTATCGTTTTTTTTATGGAAAAGGCCTACAAATGAGCAAGCGGCTCATCTGGTAAGAAATGACCGCCGCCCATGGACATTAGCAACATTACAGAACTTGCAAATGCGTTGCCAACCTTTGAGGGG
>DWHO01002943.1:0-12628 GCA_018247575.1 Eurytides lysithous rurik
CCGCCCATGGACATTTGCAACATTACTTGCAAATGCGTTGCCAGTCTTTAAGGGGGTAAATTTAAGAGAGGGAAGGAAGATGATCGAAGGGGTAAGGGAGGAGGAGGAGTGGGAACAAGAGTGAGAGAAGGAATAAGAGGAGGGAGGAGATGGGCCACCGGCCACCTCACTCACCGGACGAAATACGGAAGCAAAATGACACTTCCACTTCACGCCGGTTTTCTGTGAGGTCGTGGTACTAATCCGGTTCGAGCCGGTCCATTCAGCAAGATAGATGAGTAACAGTCATTAAGATATATCATTTACTGGGGTAAAGGTATTGTCTTAATCTAGGTTATAAACGTTAACAGACTATTTCATGCTAAATTTTATGATATTAATTTATGCTAATTTTTATTCCGTTAAGCCGTTTTTGTGTGATCAAAACACCAACATTCGAATTTACAACCTTGCATATTCATAATATATATAGAAGAAGGTTATTTCCTTCAATACAATCGCAGTCAACGACCCAAATAACATTTTCACAATTTAAAACATGAAATGTGACCAAAAAAAGCTAACGTACCTACGTTCGCGCCCCTGCATTCGCGTCGGAGTGAGTTATCAACTCAAATGTTTTACGTCCACACAAACCAATTAATGGAACGCCGCTCACTATATTATCCAACTGGTATTAATCGATTCCCCTCGCGATTTTAATATTCGATAGCTATCGATGTCCAATGAGTTATGCTTATTTGTTTTTCGGCTCGGCTTAATCAGTTGGCTTGCTTTTGGCGTGGTGATTCTTTACCGCCTCAAGATATGAGCAATTTCACATTTGGCGCGAACGCGCTCGTCGCGTTTTTAATTTGAATTCGGAATGTAATAACACTGGCCTATATTATTACATCATTTTGAAAAATTCAAGCCGTTAACCTTTATTTTATTTTTTTATCTTAATTTGAAGTTGGAATTCTGACAAGTTTAATGTTTACGACCAGTTATGAACGACAATTTTTTAAATTAATATTTATCGAAACATTTTTACTTTACGTACCAATGTTAGCGGGTTTCCATTGAGAAAGACCGAACTTGTTCAAAATGCTGACACATTTGGTGTTATTTGACTTTCACAATACGATTAAATAAAATGGTTTAATATTTAAAATTGAATATATTTTCATCTTACATAAAACTTTGGATTACATAACGTTCACTGACATTTTATGACATTTGCACACTTTATAGCGTTTAGGTCCAAGTAAAATGTCCAGTAAATTCTATTAATTTCGTTGAAATTTTAAATAAAATAAAATACGCTTCCTTATTAGATGCTAGCTTAGATATAGTTATATTTTGTTGCATTTACTTAACATTATTACCGGTTTATTAAATTGTTGTATTTTAATGAGAAAGAAAATTTCATCAAATATGCAGTCTCATTTACACCAGATCCAATGCTATAACTAATAAAAAAAACTCTTCACGAGTCACCATGCAGTTTGCTTTTTCCTGCGTTCCTATTTGGGTTTCAAAGAGTTCCCTATTGCATCAAATTATAGAGACGAAATTTAATGCCTCTTACTTTTTAAACCCGGTAAAAAATATTTCTACTTGGTTATCATTATCTTTTGATCATTAATATAATAGGTTGTCTAGAAAGTTCGTGCCAATTTTCGGTAGGTACCGCAAGAAATCGTACTGAATATATCACAATTATTGAAAACAAATGGCATGTGTACATATTTTTAAAGAGATAGCTTCAGTCATATTTGGAAATTTCGACTTGGGAGATCAAGAACGCTTTGGTAGGCCGTCCACTACAGTCGAAGACAAATTTCGAGCAAACCACTTTTCCACAGTTCTTAGGCTACAGCATCCTCGCCATGCTCGTACTCGTGTCATTTGTTTTTAATAATTGTAATATATTCAGTCAGGTCTCTCGCGCTACCTACCGAAAATCGGCACGAACTTTTCGGACAACCCAATAGATTACTTATTAACATTATAAATCTGAAAGTCGCACCAAGGAATCTTAAGAAGGTACGGAGGGTAAAACCGAAAGCTACGTCTGCGGAACTGCAGGCTACGTAATTGTAAACTTTCCAAGTGGTAGGCCTTTGCAGAGTCCGTCTGGGGCGGACCCGCTTACCAGCTATTTGCCGCAAATTGCCAGGCGACGAGATATAACCATCTTAATTCTCTACACGACAAGCGCTATGCAGTAACGATCAAATTCTACTAAAACGAAAAAAGAATATTGATTCGTTGTTAGAACATTAGTGCCCCGTATCGCTTGAATTAGGAATAACATATATAAACTATGACTATCACGCCTTTATGCGATGACGGGATAGAAAAGTCCAGTTTTAACCAAACGGCTAAAAAGAAAATCTATTAATAATTTTTGAGTTTATTTTATATTAATGTTATCAATATATAGGTTTATTAGATTACAATCTTTGTTAATCTAATAAACTCCATATTAATAAATTATTTTCGTTTCGTGATATCTAAATATGAGACATTTTATACCCCTTTTACACAACCTATTTCGTTTGCGGAAGAGGATCCAATTTGACAAAGTAAAATAGGATTTGATATCTATAATGCATTAGTTAAACATGATTCGAATACGAAGCTCATTGTTTACATCTATACTATTAAAATGGGCTTTTATAAATGTCAGTATGAAATAACTACAGTTATCAATGGTTTATATAAATATTTTTCTTGTATTCTTTGGTAGATTTCGCCCACTCGGCGATCGAATATTTATTACTCGTAACTAAACTGAAACAAGAAAAAGAACTTAAACACTAACACGACCTCATCAAAGTTACCACAATTCCAAGCAACCGCGTGGTCTATTTCAAAATGGCAGTCACTATCATTTTTTGTATGTTGACTTTTAACGCGTGCGCAGGCCGACTCAATCGAAATTATTCAATATGGCGTCGCGATGAAAGACCGTGCGAGAGACTAACGAAAGGCACACATGCGTGGCTGTATGTAACTTTCCAAGTTAAACTAACCGCCCTGTGGCGCAAGTCGCATCACACCATTACGTATCTCGTACCATTTGTCAACAACCTAAAATAAAAATAAATATACGATCGACTCGAATTCCTATGAAGTTAATGAGTATGGTAAATAAATAATAATTGTTTGAGGAGTCTTTTAATTTTGTCTTTCCCCTAGCGCCTTCGATATTCCCGATTTTCAGAATAAAAATATATAAATTTATTAGAGGATAGTGAAATAAAATTTCTCTCTTTCTTTATTTATATAGTGATACTCCTACTAATACTATTAAAACGGTATTAATGACTAAGTAGTATATCTATTTCAGTAATATACCTTGTTTAAATAATTATATGTTATGTAGTAGTAGTCTCGCTACGGAAGTTGAAGAGATTTTAAATGAAAAAAATAGTATAAAAACGAATAGTGACCAGTGCTAGATTACATATAACAATAGTCATTTAACTGACTTAAACATTTATTATCAAGATAATATTTGCAATCTCACAACCACGCTTATTTACCGTCAATACATTCAGCGTATGCGTATCCAATGCTAATTACATGAATGGTATTTTGCTCAAAGAACTTCCGTGACGACGATCGCTCGTCGAGAAAAAATCAATTATTTATCGCAGGATGATAATTAAGCCTTTATTAATTTCTTCATTGTTATGTCAACCCTACGTTTCCTTACAAGTGTTGCTCGCTAACTGCAGCCTCAGTCGGCTAATTAGCCAGCTCCGGTTCCCCGTAACCCACCGCACCAGGCTTTTTTTGCAAAGGGCAATTTTTTAACTAATAAACATCCTTGTCGTGTTCCAATTAAATTGCTTCAATTTTCAAATAACCAATTAATTGACAGCACTGTCTGTGTACGCTAAATGTTGCTATGTTTTAAAATGTGAAAATAAATTATGACAGTGGGCTTTATTGATTTTTGGGGTATTAAAAATTAGAAGGTTAATATTCATTTTTTTCCTAAGCAGCACATTGTATTGTAATAAAAGACAAACATAAACGTGTTTTTTGTTTTAATCTTTTTTTTATCTTCGTGTTTAAAATATTTTGTATGACAACTTATTTATGAAAATTGTTAAACAAATCGGCCGTCTGTTCATAACCGACTAGATGTTGATGAAGAAGGAAGAAATTTATATCGTTAATAATCTACGCCCTCTTTCTTAATAATATTGTGAAACTATAGGTGTGTGGTCTGTTTGTCTTTCGATCTAAATGTAATTTATAACCTAAATGTCATTTGTGCGTCAGAGAGGAAAAATGAACAATGACCCCACTACAAAAGCCCGGCAAATAAAGCTGCGGGTTAGAACGAGTTTTCAAATAAAGAACGCACATTGTAGCGTGTTCTTTTCTGGAAACTAGAAATTGATAGATTTAGATCTTTTTGCAGTTAACACGATATCTAGGGAAATTAGCTTCGTGTTACACTGATTGGTTTTAAATGGCTGTGCCACAATTAGAGATGCGACAAATACAGAAACAATACAACGATTGTTAAAAAAGACTTGTAATTTTAGGCAGGAATTAGATAGAATCGTTAATAGTGCTATTCAACACGGTATTATCATTAAAATTATTTACAATTTTTTCAGGTTCACTTCTGACATTTATGATATAAAGTGATTTTTCTCTTTGTTTAAATTTGTTACATTACGGAAAAAAATTGTGACTAAAAGTAGCGGCCTACATATCTCACAGCTAGGCAAACCTTTCCTCAATACAGTGGTTTTAAGGGGACAGATTACCACATGACCCACCAACAGCGTAAAAAAATGTCGGGAAAAACATATTAAAGGATCCTCATACCAACATTTATTTTAAAATAGCACAGTAGTGTTTCTGCTTGACGCTAGAATCACTGGCAATACAACAATACCCTGACAGACCGAAAAGGTTCTACAACCTTAAAAAAAGGTCAATTAACAAAAGTAAATACTGCAATAAGCTACTTTTAACACCGAGGTAGTAAATAACAATTCTAGAACTTAACATACAATCATTTAATAAGTATTCGAAACCAAATCAACCGTCGTTCCCAAAACTGGAGAGTCTCGGTGAATACACACACGCTGTAGCCGAGTCAGATTCTAAGAAAGCAATTTCACAAATTACTTTTAGCTACCGGATTCTGAGATCGACACCGGACAACGATTACTACTCTGTCACAGCACGCCCTGCGGGTTCGTTGAGGATTTTGTTCGGCCAACCGACGGCCGTTCGGTGCGACATGGTTTCAACTGTCGGTACATAAAAAAAGCAATACAGTTAAAGTGCCCCTCGGTGATGTTGCCTGCGGTTTATATCTGGACAGTTTAAAATTTGGCCTATAAAATGTGTATACCCAACATTTTAGTATACTTTAAAAGGCTTTTTCAAAAAACCCTCACGGAGTCAGAGAATATACGACGGTAGAAAAATGTTTATTACCCACTATTTAGTTCAATTAATTTATAATAACCGCTTATTTAAATGTTTTACTTTAAAAAAATAATCGTTTATTATTAATAGTCAAAACATTTAAGAAGTCAAAAACCATTATGTTATAAGACTATGAATAAAAAATAATAAACTTTTTTGTACAATCTGGTCCTTTCAAATCAGTGTAGTCTGTTAAAAATAAAACAAAATTTACGATGGTAGAGCCAGGAAGCAGGTCCTGGCGATGCTGAATGGGCCTCCTCGAACCGGATAAGTACCACGACCTCACAGAAAGTCAATGCGAAGTGGAAATGTTTGTGGCTCCGCGTTTCGTCCGATGAGTGAGGTGGCCAGTAGCCCACACAAGCCCTTCTCCCAAAATCTTCCTACCTTAAAAGCTGGCAACGCATTTGCAAATGATGCTGCGAATGTCCCTGGGCAGCGGTTATCGCTTAACATCAGGTAAACCGCTTGCTCATTTACCGCCTAGCCCATGAAAAATCTTGTCTTTTTCATCAAATCATACCGATCTGCTGCAATATTGAAGTCGCTATATGAAAGAAAACTAACGAACGCTCTTTCGCATTTCCCGAATAATTTATTTTTAAATTTGAGCGTTGCGGAAATTATGTGCTAATTAAGATTTATACATTTTAGCTTAGTAGAGCAAGCCGGGCTTTTAGGCTTATATGGTAGTACCCCCTCTACTAGTAAGGATATACTATCTCATCATTAGCAGGCTTTAATTTTATTACTACGTACGAGAACACTAGTAAGGAATATAATAAATTTATTATCGCTTTTTGAAAGTAATTTACAAATTTTAAATAATGTTCAGACTTTTTCCAAAATATCCGTTTGGTCTCATACCATAACAGCAACATCACCGAATGCATCAAGAAAAAGTATCACAAAATTTTGCGCTCCCAAATTAAAATTCGTGAATTTTGTCGTGCCTCCGTTAGTTAGAAGCCACGCCTGATAAAAAAGTTATCTGAAACGTTTATGCATCTTCAAGTTTGTTATTCTCGTTAGGTAGGCAGAAGTTCCCTTAACATTACGATAGCGATGGTAATTTTAATCGTTCTCTTGTTTCATATCAAGAGAATTATCTCTTAACTTAGTCATATATATTTTTGTTGAATTTATAATCTGTTTTATAACCTCTACTTGGTAACTTTACGCCTTAATTTTATGCCTTAAGTTATATGACATTCCATTGCCATTTAATTTTATGTTAAGACAAAAATTTAACTCGGAAAACGGCTGCACTAATGTGGAAATAAATCAGCCACGGTGCCTGGTTTCTGGGCCATTATGAGCATTGTTTCACAGAAAACGATAGAAAAACGTATTCGAGGCCCACGATGGCGGTGGAATGATGGGATGGTAAGGTAGCTGAAGCATCTGGAAGGAGCGGAAGAGGTAGAAAGAGCCAGCAGTGGGACAGTAGAGGTTCTATATAATAATAATAATTTTATAAATAATAGCTCTTTGTCCGTTTCCGTTATCATCAGACACTCGAGTGGCATGTCTTGCCATTTTATTTCGAAAAAAAAAACAATTTGATCCTAAAAACAATATCGTATAATAATACGTGTCCTAAGAGCAGGGGTGAGACTCAATAAGGAAGGAACAACAACCGGAAAAACAAGAAAAATTGTTCAGAATAAAATATTATCCAAACCAATAAAAAAAGTTAACTGCATATGGTGTACTGTATTATAATCGATAAGAGTTACTTGGGCAACCATCAAAGTATAGGTATCAGTGAATAGTTGCTGACGATTAATATCGGCTTAGAATGGAAAAGCCAGCCTTTTCCCTTCTAAGTCAATATAATATAATATTCATTTTTTCATAGTGTACAGAAAATATATACTATTGAAGATATTTTGGGGAAGGGTCTCGATATAATTTCGGCCAGAAATTTTAAGGATAACTATGTCTATAACAATTTATAGGCCGTGCATTATTATCCGTAACACCATATCCTATATCCTTACAAACATTGGTTTTGACAGTGTCAACAGAGCAAATCCAACTCTGATATAGCATTCAAAACATCAAAAGCTTCCATTTTGATCTACGCGCCAGTGTACTTATTAATCTGTGCCCGATGACGCACGCCGCCGATGCATTTCGAAATGTTTCTATCCAATTAACTTGTTAAATTCTCGCTTCCGAAGGCGTCCGTGGACCGGGGCGACATTATCAAAGGCGCGTTCCCCGAAATTCGACCATTATCGAACGGCTACCTCCCAAATAGAGCGCGATCGACAACAGATAAGACCTCTCACGGGACTCTACTAATTGGCGCAATAAATTACATAGAGACCGACAACTCCGAATACATTATTCGGCCATCCCTTGCGCTGTTAAGCTGATGCCTCACTGGAATTCATTAGGTAGATGTAACACTGGTAGGCTGTTTTTATGAAAGAAGTTGGCGACTTAGCAAGTTCGTCGTATAGCCGGGATTAAACACACATATAAACACACATCACAGAAGATTTGCGAGAGTTTTGCGAACCGCTAGTGACGGTCTGTGTTAATAGTTTTAAATTTTAATTCTATAATATATCAAAATACAGTAATCCCTCCTATTACACGATAGATTGGTACCGCGTTATATGAAAACGCGTTGTAGGAATATTCCCGTATAATATGAAAATGCGTTATAAGAGTGTGATAGGGGGGATTACTGTATATCATGTGTATTATATGTACTGTACATATTTAACGAATTATATGTGTACTTATATCTATTTAGTTATTATTGTAGTTGTTACGATTTAATAAATATACTAGTGAGCAATCCAGCAAACCGTCTTTTTGCACGTAAAGCAGCGCCACCTACCGGGACCAGTGTAACATTAAACTATCTAGGGACCCACTCAAAACATTCATCAGAATCAATCCAGATGTTTAAGATGAGTTCAGTGATAAAAGCACGTACAATAGAATTCTGTCTACATAAAAATATATTTAAATATTTTTAAGTAGACAGACATATAGACTTGTACACAATTACCTGTCTCCATGTATATTTTATCTTTCCCTAATTTAAATGGGTCTAGTAGTAAAGACTTCTTATCGAGATTATGCTCGCCATTGTACATTTATTCATGACTCATAAATTGTGATATGTGAGCAAAAAAAAATATATAAATAATATTATATGAATGGAACATATTAATTCCTAGTATGGAAGGCTTCATCGCTCGTTGGAAAAGACTGGCCTTATGACAAACTGGATAGATTCTAGACTTCTGTAAGGTCACGCACATTGTCATGCTTGGTGAAATAATGTGTATCGAGCTGCTACCGATACTTTGACTTTAACTATATATCTTTTAGCCTATGTTACTTAAAGCTTTAAAGTCTTCGAACAGAAGAGATAGTCTTTAATCCATGTAATTAACAGGTATAAAAGTAACCTATGTTATAATCTAAGATATAATCCTTCTTGTGCCGCTAGTTCATGTTACGACAACAATAACAATAATAATATATAACTATCCTATAATATACGTATTATAGGATAGTTATATATTATTATTGAAATAGTAGTTTCTTTATTTTATACTAAATTATGTATTATCTCATTCGCTTGAGCAGTTTTTAATAAACCGAAAACAATGGAACAACGACTGCTGGAAAAAAAATACCGGCCCAACGATCTATAGAAGCTAAAAATAATAAAATATAAAAAAAATTCAAGAATTTGAATATCGTAATTATAAAAACACCTTCAGAAGAAAAACGAATTAAAAGGAACAAAAACAAAATTCAGTTAAATCAATATCAATAGATACTTAAGAAGTTCTAAGTATTACATTGTGAATTTTAATATTGTTTTAAATCAATAACTAATAAATAGTGTCGTAGTAAACATATAATAGCATCGTAAGTAAATAACGCAATGACTTCTTATAATGAAGCTCGTTCCACTCTGACTTGACCAGTTCGTTAGAGAAAAAATTAAAATCAGAGTCCTGCATTCATATATTACAATTTTCTAATCATCCTACCACTGCAAGGGCATAGATTATTATTATTATAGTAGAATATTAGATATTATTTTAATTGTATAGTTACTATATACAGTAATCCCTCCTACTAACCTACCCCTATAACACGGTAGTTTGGTTCCACGTTATATGAAAATGTGTTAAAAGAGTACCGTGTTGTAGTGGGGATTACTGTAGTATAATTGTAGGTGTTATGATGTTTATTAATATTGTATCCCGTTACTTTTCATACCTACCATCAGTTAAATCATAAAAAAGTAAAAGAAGATATCAAACCATTTATTTTTTATTTATTTATTTAATCTGTTTATATACACATATTAACACATTAGACACTTATAAACAAATTAACAATGACGTGTTTTACTTAAGCTATGTGTTTTGTTAAATAATAACTCTTGAAATCCTAATAGATAAAGGAATAGCTTACTTCAATATTGCGTAATCGACAACTTATCCACAATTCATTTACATTAATTTACTATTAAAGCCGAAGGGAGTGGTAGGAAAAGTATAAAACGATAGCTTTAACAAAACATGTGTGCGTGACGATAATAATAAATTTAAAACCGATTGAAACACTTTTAGACAATGTCATACGCCACCGTAATGAAATTTAAAGCTTATATATCTTCAGACACAAAGCTTTTTGTGGGAAATAAAATGACGAGGATAGTAAACGACACACCTGCCTTTAGTACCACAATGCCGCCCAATATCTGCTCAGCTCTTCTCTCACTCTCTTTTGCTGCTCCCGTTACCAAGAATTGTAAGATGTTCTCTATGCCCAGTACTACTACTCTATGTACGCTGGCGACATTAACACTCAAACCGGAAAACAATAGTACTTACACATTACTGCTTGCTGGTCGAATGACTAACAAGGCAGTATTAACCCTTTCACCACCAGGGCGTGGTATAGTGGTTAGTGCTCCTGACTGCAAAGCCAAAGGTCGTGGGTTCGATTCCCACCCAGGACAAAATTTTTGTGCATGAGCAAAGGTATTTATTCTGTCTGAGTGTTAATTATCTATATAAGTATGTATTTAAAAAATATGTAAGTATGTATATCAGTTGTCTGATTACTATAGTACAGGCTCTGTCTAGTTTGGGATCAGATGGCAATATGTGAGACGTCCCATGATATTATTATTATTATTATATAATTTCGTCACATATATGACGCTGGTAGCGACAGGGTTAATTAACTACCACGCCAGACGATCTCTATAAAATAGTCCTACAACTAGATAAATACAATTTTCACAATGTCACTAGACTTTGGCATGATTAAGTTTAAGAACTATAATTAAATAACAAAAACTATAATATGTTTAATTATAATTATCCAAAATACGTTTTGCAAAAAATATATAAAAAGGACCAATTCTTATGTCCCAGTTAGACGCAGCCCTTAGCCCTCCCAAACTCATAGAGCGACGTGGTCTCCGAGAATCACTCGGCCGATTTCCCGGAACAGGCGATTCTCATCTCTATCGACCCCAATTAATGAGCGAACGCGGCCAGAATCGCTTCAATATCTGCGGACGCAATAAAGAATTGTCATCTCGTTTAAATTCCATTTACCGATTCGAAAAAACCATCGCACAACACTGCCTTTGAATTTTAAACCAAAACCATCACAAAATAGGTTTGAAAATTTGGGAAAACGCGATGTCGAAAAGGTGACGATACGGTGACTAAATGTTGAACGGGCACGACTAGCTGATATTCCAATATTAACCCTATGATGATGTAAATAAAGCTAAATTTTATGTGTGCGGCAAGGATCTGTTGTTATAGAGTCGTCGCAGACGCGCCTCTGTTTGTACCCGCGTCATGCGGACGGACGCTTTTTGTCGTTTTTAATTATATTTATTGTTTCTCGTTATTTATTTATTGTTCTGTGGTCGCTACCGTGCGTGCATTTAAACGATCCGAGAGATAGGGGGTCGAATCCAAATTGGGACGCGGTTTTAGGGATGCAAACGAGCTTCCTTTGCATATACGCGAAGAAAAAGCAGATTTTAATACGTCGTTAGTAGCCAATGGAGGGTATCTCGTTTTTGCGCCGCCTAATTACGCTTAGTTCAGACATTTTTTCGGCGGAAACGACGCCGGCCGCCTCTCGGTGCGTCCCCGCCGAAAAACTGTTTAAAGCATTTACAAACAAAAGACCAATTGTATCCAATAAAGCGGATAAGATACAGTGTCCCCCGATGCGGAGACAATGAACATAAATTCAGAGCTTTTTCTTTTGTTTTCAATGATCCGCGAATAGCGGCTGGTGATGGGCGCCTGTCAAAATACACGACACGATCCATAAGTACGTATGAATTAATATCGCAGTTTTGTGACGATATTTATTACTCTATTTATGTCAATATCATCGCATGAGCTGTAATCTTTGTATATGTGCATTCAAAACCTTTATAATACATTTTTAGGAAAATCGTTACAGAGTAACGATTTATTTGTCAAAATACAATAAAGACGCGATCTATTAGTGTAATAAGTCAAAATCGTACGCACTGCGGGACAGGTATCATCAAAACATAGGCTTTAAATGCGGTCGATAGTTCTAAGAAACTCGTGCTACACTCCCCATTAATATTGCAAATTTGTATACCGCAATAAAATGTAGTAGACGCTTTACGGCGTCATCATATATTTAGAAATGTTGCAAGCAATGATTACTCATTAATTTAATCAGGTTATACTTTAAATACAACAAAATACCTATGTCAATATGAAATAAAATACTATCTCAGTGTTTAGTATTATATTCAAAATATAAAATATTTTAATTTACTAATCATTGCGGAAATTTAATAATACGTGCTTAATCAATTTCTTTGCTACTACCGTGTGATTTTAATTAAAGCGCTTTATGTGTCTATTTTTTCACAACACAAAAGATAAACAGTACTTAAAGTCCAATAATTTATTACTCTTTAAAAAAAAGCATTGACTTGAATTTTAAAACAATGATTTGCCTTTTACAGACTGCTAAAACATAAGTAAATAATATAAAATTAAATTTACTTCAAAAAGAATCGCAAACGATTTTACGGTGGTAGAGCCACGCAGCTGTTCCCGCTGCTGAATGGGCCGGCTCGAACCCGATTAGTACCACGACCTCA
>DWHO01002944.1:0-12627 GCA_018247575.1 Eurytides lysithous rurik
GTTAGGAAAGTTTTGGACATGAATGTGGATGGAGTGAGAGGTAGAGGAAGACCGAAGAAAGTGTGGATGGATTGCGTCAATAAAGACAGGAGTGTGAAAGATGTGACTAAGGAGATGACGGCTGATAGAGGAGTATGGAAGAAAAATACGTAATGTGCCGACCCCACCGTAGTGGGATAAGGGCAGGAGAAAGAAGGTAGAAAGCGATTTTGCCGTACCTGTAAAATTCAAATTTACACTCAGCCATAAAAAGATGTGTCCATTTTTTGCCGTAGATATCAGTTTTATTTGTTCATGATTTTGTTGATCAGCATTCACATTAGAATATCCTTCTTTTCTTCTGAGAAGAATGGGATTTTCCCGTGTGTATGCTTGCTTGCATATTAAGATCGATTTATTTTAATTAGAATTTAATAGCCTATTTAAGTTCTATTGCAGAGCACAGGGCTTTTCTGTACAGTCAAGGGGGTGATATGTGCCCTTTGAAAAAGGGTGGAATTAATATATCTAAGAAAATATATTTTTCAACCATACCGTCTTGTTTTAGAACCAGATTTACAAACTTTGGCTGTTACTTACAGCATTTTTTAGTTAAAAAACAACACACACACAAAGCAGTGAATACGCGTAATCAGAGAATTCGTAATAATTGTATTGCATGGGACTTTCAATTATGGTGACATCGTTAATCTAATGATCCGTGGTGTTTTAGTTATAGTTTCATTATTGGGTTTCCCATGCAGTGTATGCGGGCAATAAATCATGAATATTATACTGTTACGATTTTATATTTACGTTTTAATCTTGTATTTGTGCATAAAAATGTAACCAAAATTTTAATAAAGTATCCTTCCGTTTTGAAATATATTGATTGATGGTAGCATCATGGATTAAAGTAGGGGCACCGTTTTTTAAAATAGTGAATAGGGTGAATGACCTGTTTTACGCAGTTGCTAAGTTATTGGCTTCAGCGTCGCAGGTCTGGGTTCGATTTCAACTCGGGTTAAATATTTGTGCGAACTGCAGATAAATATTTTTGGCGTTTGTCCTTGTGAAATTTATGTATGTGAAAGATCCTTATAATACAATTTTTATCTAATATTAACAGTATTTTTTTAAAAACCATAAGTCTATAAAATTATTGCTAGTCCATTTCTTTTAACGTTACATATTAAAATTCGTTAGTTTGTTGTGATGATTCATAAAGTCTAAAGTAAAAACAATCACAACCACTATCTCGCGACGAAGTACGTCGATGGCAAACAAGAGACGCGAGCCGGTGCCACCGTAAATCGGTATTAATAAACCGTCACACAATAACTCCACTTTAAACCGCTGTAACGATGTTTAAACCTGACAATTATAACCGAGTGGTTCTTTGGACATTGTTTATTGCGCTTAGTTTGACGTATAGTGTACACAGCGCTTTATTTTTAGTTTTTATGTGTTTTTACAGCAGTTACGGTATTATGTGGATTTGGGCGGGTGTACAGTCGCCGACAGGAGTGATGCGTTAAGATAAAGAGATATTTTGTACTGCGTGCATATCTTTTGAGTCATCTCTCACAACTGTCTATACAATAAAATCGTTGAGTAAGAAATGGTGTCTATGTATGTGTTACTAAAGCTTTAGAATGGCTAATTTTTTATGGATTAGGCTGACAAACAAGCAAGCGGCTCACCTGATGCATTTGCAGGATTACAAAGCTCGCAAATGTGTTGCCAGTCTTTAAAGGGGGGATTTTTTGAAAGATGGAAGAAGAGAGGGGAAGGGGAGATGGTATGGAGGAAGAGATAGGGATGAGAGTGAGAGAGGGAGATAGGGGAGGGACAGGAGTGGGCCACCGGCCACCTCACTCACCGGACGAAACGTGGAAGCAAAAACACTTCCACTTTACTCTGATTTTCTGTGAGGTCGTGCTACTTATCCGGTTCGAGCAAGCCTATTCAGCAGCGGGAACAGCTGCGTGGCTCTACCACCGTAGGTTATACGAATATCGAGTAAATGTATCATATACGCACAGCTGATTATTTTATGTTCTTGTAAATATGTAGATGTCTTAATGTATGCTGTATAGATAGTCATGTTTCATCAACGCTTAAGATATCTATGCCAAGTTCTTAACATGTCTACATACTACCGCACCAATTACAAAAACCGCAGGACAGCGTGACTCTAATCTAATAGAGATTAAAGTTTCTGGTTAATCGAAATGTGTGGAATTAAATTAATTGACTTCTTTATAGAGCAGATGTTATATTATATCGTTAAACATTGTAATAGTATTTTAAAAGAACAATTGTTGAGTATCTTGCCGGTTCTTCTCAGCAGAGCTGAATTTTAAGCCGGTGGTAACACCCTTTCGGACTAAAACGTAAAAAAAAACTTCTTTGTTTGTAGTAGCTATTTGAGAAAAAAAGATGATCAAATCAAATTGATTTCCCTATACAAAACTTTAATATCGTATCAATACTTCTTCGATGAAGAATATTTTATTACTGGCACATTTCCTCCGCCCTTTTTATTTTTCTCCTTATTCTATGCTCAAGTCCACGCAGATGGGGTTGTTGTTATGTTTGTTCTGTATTGAATATCAATACTAACAATAGTTGTACTATGAGACATTTAAAAGTTGTGCGTAAGTCAAAATATACGAAGTAATATCATTTTCGCATAAAAAATATTGCCAGTGATATTAAAGCCTTAAACGCCCCGCAATCAACACAAGACACTAAACATTTTATAGGATTCCCAGTTATCACCCGAAATAATTAAAACCATTGTCTTGACGCAACGAAAATTACAGTCACCATAAATTGTAAAGCCAGGGCGTCGTTTGAGACGCCATATTTAAAATAGTACCATAAAAAACATCCTATAATGTTACACCAACATTGCTGGTCTCTGGTCTGGTTGTGGGAGTAACGTAAAACGTTTAATAAATGTAGGCAGCTTGGGGGCTCAGGTTACGGTGGCTGTTTTAGTACCCCAAAAAACATGAAGTATCATTGATCTTGCTACTTCAGGATCGTGACGGTGTTAAATATTTTATTGGTAGTTAAAGTCAGTTTATTATTCGACTCCAAGATTAGGATAATAGGTAAAATCGTTCGGGTGACAAAGATCACTGACTTTTTACATCACTTTCTAAGAGTGTTTCTTTAGATTTAGTTTGTAACGGGATGTATTCTTATTTCTTGGTGGAGAAGTATGTTATAACTTTATTAAAAATTCGCGAATATTTACATTACAAAAAGACGTTTAATATTTACAATTTATATTATAATATAGTAATTATGTTATGTTATGAAATTATGTTATGATATATTGCTTATTTTTAATTAAAGAATTCAATGATAACATTCTTCGAAACTTACATTTTTTTTTTTCAGTTTTATCAAAATTGGAATAGAAATGGTAATCATATAAAGTGATATTAATTATCATTAAAAACGTTAAAATATAATAGTTTGTAGTACATCAGGCGGAATAGGAATCAAGCATTATCCAGTAAGTAAAAACGCTTATAAGGCACCTGAATTCTAGTCAAATCACAGTAACAAAAATTGTTAGTTTGTACCCAAATGTTACTTCGTAAAAGATAGTGGTACTTCATTGCTAACTTAATTTAGAATGAAGTACTGGATTGTTCACACTTTGTGAGGATCTTTAGACTCATTAACTTTACGCTGTTTATTGAGGAGTAATTACAAACGTTTTACAATTGTGCTATTAAAAATATACAAAACTTTAAGCGCCAGGGGCTAGCACATGACAGACCTTACACGAACATTTCACCCCAAACATAAAACTGTTAAGATATTAAATTTGACATTTCCTGTCATTGCCAGTAAAACGACGAGGTGTACACGTATACAATTATGTTACAGCAGTCGTTGGATATACTTCTTATAGAATATTTGGCCTTCGAGATTCGGTTAAATAGTGAACAGATAAAGTTCGATAATACAAAAACAACCAAGCATAACGGCAGTCACGGGAGCCCTCCCGATCCCTAACAGCCCAATAACTAACGTTTAATTTGTTGGCATTTCCTTCGCCCCGCCCGGAGATTGATTTTAAAGCCGATCGGATTTATCGCGCGGCCGTCCGTAACCGCTGGAGAATAGACAAAGGCATTTAACAGAGCAACGATGTTTATGACGTACCTATGCTGCGTTTCCATCGCTCCTGTTTCAGCGTAACTGTGTCCTAAATCAAATAGGCGATGGGGATAAATTGCACCCAGATTCAGTTCGCCGAAACGTCGTGAAGTGTTTTGGGGTCATCGTTTAACTGTTATCGGTATTCCGATTTACGTATGTTACTTTAAAGACAATTTTTTGATCTCCACATCAGAATTCACTTTTTGCCGGTCTAGAGGTAATGGGATTGTCCCTAGACCAAGTTTCGTTATTCCTTGGCGTACTTGTATTTTTCCAAGTATTTGCACATTGTTGTTATACATTTATTCTACCCACTACCTGAGTAGAATGTGAGCACGTCGAGGGCCGGACTTTACTTGCACAGCAGGGTAATTACTACTTAGCGTTTTAAAGTAACCGAACAGTGCAAAATTCTGCTTCGATCCGTACGATACTAATCAACTAAATGTGTAAAATATTGAATCAAAATGCTCAGTACTTTATCTAAAAACATTGGCCCTTAAGTCTGCAAAATAATAATATATAACCTCTTTTAAATAATTGTAACAAAATCCCAATATTTTTTGATGCATTTTCTCCAAATGTTGTGTCACATCACAATTTATTTTCCTTTTTTTATATAAATACAAAACAACATCTGATTGACAAATCGACGATTTATGTAAAACAACACGTAATGCCTTAGTCTGCGTTAAAAATATTATAGTTCTAAACACAATACAACATATAGCGACCAATAAACATTAACATAAAATTATAGAAATAAATTGTATATAGCTAGCATTTACAACTTTCAGTTACTTGTTATCAAATATCGTATGTATGTCTATAACGTCTTATAACTCTGCTAATTCTCAGACATTGTCACTCGGAATGAACTCAACGACAACTTGTTTTGTTTATCAACAATTATCAATAATGGAACGTTCAAAAGATAATTGGCAATAAATCGGTCGCTCGAGAAACTGCGCCAATATCTAATCTGCATTATAATTTTAGTCCGCATCAGACTTCAGACAAAGACAATAGGTTTGAAATGGGTCCGAACGGAACCTTGACAATGTAATTAGCGCAGACCTTAATAGAAATACGAGGCGAAGGGAGCGTTTATGAGTTGGACAAAATGTGCATACATTTCAAAACAAACAAAGGATCGTATTTGAAGGTAGTCTAAACTAGGTTTCTTCATTTAAATCAAAGTAAAATGAAAGAAAAAGTACCAAATGGAATTGTTTTATTTAACAATATTATGTCAATTCAAAGACAACAACATTTTTAACGTAACATAATGTCACACAGCAGTTTTGTAAATTCCTGGCAGTGTTAATTCTATATGCAGCGCTCTCTTATTTAATGAAATATTTAAGACAATTTTAGGCATCTATGACGTGGTTGCTCTATGAATACATAGTATATAAAACTTGTTTAAATGTTTATTCTTTACAATGTATTTACAGTTATATCAATATCAAAAACATCGCAGTGTGCGATGCGAGTTAAGCAACAGAAATGAAGAAGTAACAAAGCTATAGTACAACTTAATAAATATTTATCATACTAAATACTATTTTATCTATTTTTTTTTACGTTTTTTAATTTAATTTTAAAGGATTTCAAAGAGTCTTAGTCTTAGTCTTTACTAATAATGTAAATGAAAAGTGTGTGTGTGTTAGAATCGTTGACTCTCACTTAGAAAAGTTACAATAGATTGGTATAATATTTGCCATATTATATTATCACTACATTACTAATTCAAAACATCTATACTGTAACTTAATATTTGACGTGGATCGCTTCGCGCATTGGTATTGCTTTATTCAAAGTATTTTAGGTACCCAAAATGACCGAGGCTACTTTTAATTTTAGGATAATTAACGAAAAAGTAAGACGACACGAAATTCCAAAATCCTATTAAAAAAGCCCATTAGTATTTTGCGCGTGGAAGGATTCCGATACAGAGTCCTCCTTAGGTAATACCATATCAATACACTTTAAAACGCACAGTCGAAGGTCTTGCAAAGGTCACAGCACATCAACAGTATAATATTTAAAACCCCCGGGAGATGGAAGAGAACCTTAACATTTACTAATATCCGTGAAGTAATTATACGCTAGATTGCAATATGGCGCATTACTGGAATAAATCGTAATAACGTGTTCGAACTCCACGCTTCACTTAACTGCAAGTCTGAACTTGACCCAGCGTTGAGTATGATAAAAAGAGCGTATATACCTATTGTTTTATATTTCGAACCGTTGTTTACTATGCGGTACAACTGATCTTTAATACAATGTAATATGTGCTATTTTACAATATCATAGCATGTAATGCATTTGCAATTGTGTATAACAAGCAAACGCTGAATGCGCTTAATTACTGTGAAATGTATATTACAAGTATATTATCTGTATAAAGCACAATGTCGAACTGCGATTTATAAGTATATGGTAATACGTAGAAAAGGACTGATGATCTAATATCAAAACGACGCTCGTTAAGTTTTATCTGATATGACAACAACCTTATCTTATCTCGTGTTGACTTTTCCAAGGTCATCACAAAGCTTTGGGAGCAACGAATAGAATAGCTAAGTTTCCAGGAGTCGGGTTACAACACCCGTTGTGTTTGCGTTGCAAGCCTTTGACGCATTATTTCACTTCATTTTCGATTATGATTTATGCCGAGGTTCGAATTTTCTGCTGAGAGGCTTTTAGATTGTCCCAACGTGTTAACGGAGTCCGCGAAGTTGAAAAATACTAGTAGTGTCTCCGTGGATCAATGACATTGCTTCTACTAAGTCCGTTTTTTCCGGGATTTGTTATGGCTTTTGTTGGCTATGGCGATACTTAGAACGAGCTTAGTAAGCCTATTGGCTTTATTTTTAGCAAGATTTATATGAAAGATGTAATAATAATGTGGACTTTATGGTGTTTTAATAACAAAAATAACATAGTTTTTTATTAACTATAGAAATAATAGATGCAGAACTTTATAGAAATAATAGATATAAAACTTATGTTTTACATCTATTATTTCCATACTTAACTAGAGCCAGATCGGAGTTCATCATCTTTCATTTCTCTGGACGGGAGGTTCAAGTTAAGAATGCCAAGTGATCGTGGAACCTATTCGAAGAGTTCTAATTGAAATTAACCGTGCATACATCATCATACATACATCTTCCTCGACGCCACTTCCGCTCTCTCTTTCCTCCACCCTTCCTCTTTCAAAAATTGTAACCGCAAAGGCTAACAACGCATTGGCAAGTTAAGGTAAGCCGCTCGGTCGTTTGTCAGCCAAAAAACATGGATTTATCACCATAAGACTTATTTCATATTCGTAAAAAAGAAATTATACAGATTGTATTAATGTTATAAACATAATCGGAAACCTTTTTTAAAACGATTTCTGCAGCGATGCTTTCTTTCGACTTTCAAGTAAAACTGACCTTGTGAGCAGCCAATCAATATTGAAACGGCAATTTCCTACATCGGCTCTGACGATCAGTCTGCTTCCGCTGTTACGATCTCTACCGATGGCGAAGCCTGCCTTCAGTTATAATTCACCGACAAGGAAATTGTGCATCTGCAGTTCACGGAAGTGGCGGTAGAGAGATAAGCCCGCCAGAAACGGTAACAAGACAAGAAAATATTTTCAACTATCATGATATAGAGATCGAATGTTTGTCACATAAGAAATTGAAAATCGTTAAACATTTTATAAAAATTGTATACAAAGATAAAAAAAAAGTTGGAGTTCTTATGACTTTTAGTGAGACAATATGAAATTAAATGAAAATATATTTATTCAAGTATGCAATCGCAAATACTTCAATCGCAACAACGAGCAATCTCAAACCGTCATTTATATATTTCAAAAGTTCATTTTCATTTTTGCGTTTTCAGTCCATAAAGAATATACTACAGGCTCAGAATGCAGCTCTATTGAAAAGAGCTGGCGAATAACTCAACAATTGCTCTTTTAAAATGACGTTACAATGTTTAATGTGATAACATACTCGTAATACCTATGAATTATCTTTACTTCAAGCATTTTGGTCTCTCATAAACTCTTTTACTGTGTGATAGGTTTTGCATAAATTTTTATACGTTATTCGTCAAACACGTGATATGTCAAATCATAAATTTCATAGTCAAAAATATTATTTAATGAATAAAAGAGGTATGACCCTTTGAAGAAAGCGTCGTTGGTCGTTTTCGACCATTAGGCGATCACTTGTTACGTTTTCACGAGCAGGTTTAGGATTAACGGACCCCCTTGGAAATATAGAACAAATCTAAAATATACTAGATACCTGTCATCGCACACAATTAATATAATAAGTTCTTTTGTTTTATTTCGATCGCCTACGTTTTTTTGTAATTAAGTGACTTGTCTAGCAAGTTGACGTTGTATCCAAGCTGTAAACTCTTCGTTAAAAACGCCACACAGGCCTCTTAGGGTTTTAAATTAACGGTTGGGACTGTTCCGACATGAGAGGCACTAGTTCAGTCCATCGGTAATTTCGTCACCTAACGATATGATTAAGATGTGAGAGCTCCAGAAAATAACTTTAATGCGTAAAGTACATAAACATCATAACTGCATTGCTCTGCGCTGCGCTCTTTATATAGAGATAAAATGGTTTATCTCTGTGCCCAGAAACTTCTCTTGAAACATTGCTCTTCAAACTAGAACACAGTGATGCTTGCTTACTATTGCTTGGCAGTAGAAATAACTGGCAATAGAGGTGCCTCGTTAGCGGACTTCCTGAGGCAGACTAAAAAATAAAAAAGTGGCTTACTACATATCATTGACCATCTAATTCCGTAATTCCGTAAGTGGTCCACAAGAGAACTGGCGGGGGTGCGATTAGATCTACCCTTCACATGTTTTCACGAATTTTGGGAATATGGTAGAAATACACCTAGGGTTTCACCGAAACCAGTGAAATTATGAAAGTGGTCTACGAGAAACTAGTCTGCGAACCTCTGATCTAACTGATGTATAAATCTTAGATTTTCATTACCACCAGATCTAACTAAAATGGAGCGAATGTGAAGGTGTTGTAATTAATTCCAGCACCGTCGCGTATTCTGCACTTCTGAACAGTATGATTCAGCATACAATCGCCTACCGGCCGCTTTCCCCGTTACATTTAAGCAAGAATTTTTCCCACGATCATTGTTTTCAATAACCAACTCGTGTTGAGGCTCACTATTTCTTATTTACGCCAACTTATCTACGTCGTCAATAAAGAGGTTTCCATCGCGATTGTACTCTCTATTGTCTAGGTCGTAATGATGTTGTCTCTTTTCAGTTCGTGCATTCGAACTTAAGTTTAATGGTTAATTGCCTCAAAATGAATTCATTTCACGACACGCGCTACATACGTGATTTTTTTCTGATTATTATCTTGTCATGGACCAGTACCCTCAACAGTTAAATCCTAGTTCATAATTAATCTTGATCCTTAGTTTTATGAGTAACTGTTAATCTTGAGTAGGGGCCTTTTGTTTTATAATTTTTAATGACCTGAACGCATGCATGTTTATACTGAATAACACATACCTGAACCTAATACCGAAAATTAAAATGCTAACACCGAATAACCTTTATGCAGAGTTTTTTCAGATATGTAAAATCAACATTACCGGTAAAAGGCGGCCTGTATATTGATATTTTCCTTCGAGAGGTATTTGGTATAGATATTTAAAAAATAAATAAATATTTTTTCTTTATGGATTAGGCTGACAAACGAGCAAGTGGTTCACCCGATGGTTACAGTAGCTTATGGGTATCTGCAGCATTACAGAACTATTGAGAAGAGAGGGAGAAAAGGGGAGAACCCCTCGGGAATGGAAAAAGGAGTAAAAGAGGGAGGAAGGAAGGGAAGGGGATGGGCCACCGGCCACCTTACTCACCGCATGAAACGCAGAAGCAAAAACACTTCGTGGTACTTATCCGGTTGCAAATTCAAATTCAGTGACAATAACTTGCTAGATACCTTATAAAACTTTCAATAATTGCAAATACAAAAAAACATACAAAAACATGTAACACAAATGTGTATATAGATTAGGAAAGAGCAGCTGTTCGGCTTTCCGTATAATTAAATTCAAAATTTCTTCCTACGCATAACTATAAAATCACATAAAACGAACACTTTTACTACTAAAAGTAACACCGATCAGGTGTTATAATATTCGAGCCAAAAATATTTTAGGTATTATAGTGTTTTTTTACGTTCAGAGCAATTTTTTCGCAAAAAAAAAAAACATTAACATTTCTTTGTGGATGCTTAGCAAAGCAATATGCTCGAAATAATTCTCGGGTCCCATCTTAAACGTCAAATCGTACAAACAGTATTACAACTGCGGCATAAACATAACAATTACAATTTATATAAGTGTCGAGCCACACTATGCAGTGACTCAGTCCAGAATTGTATTCGATTAAGTTATTTTGTTTCGCTTTGTATTTATTAGCCTCCGGTAGAAACAATGCTGATTGTTTTCAGTCAAGAAACTAAGTTGTATGCTAGGTTCGTAAAACATTAGGGAAAGCTAAGTGGTGAGAGAATCGCCGATGAAATTAAAAGATTAGATAAGTTTAAAGTTAGCGATCTGTGGAATACTTCAATGTATTTGCCCAAATATAATGAAATTACAAAATTTCGATTATAATTACATAAAAATTACATTACGAAATGTTTACTTTTAATTACTTTATTGTATTGTTAAATTTTCAACACCATGTTTCAATACTGCTAGACTCATCGAAAGTAAATGTCACTTTGACTAAGACAGAGAACCTATTTGTGTCTAAATAAAAGTTTCGCTCTTGTCATTCATTTGAAATGTATTAGACTACGAGCAATTTATTATTTATTTGCTCGTAGTCTAATTTCATTACATTTTTTTTGTTTCGTTTATTTATTTATTCCGTTTAAAAATTTTTACTTTATTTGTAGGTGATCAAGAGAAGGATAGAATTAAGAAAAAATTACATACAATACACAAAATTTTTAGGATTACATCATACACGTCTTTAAAACCAAGTGAATGAGAAAAAGTTTTTTTAAATGAGATTATCTTTACTTATTTAAAGTCAAAGTCAGAGATTATCATGATTATTGATAATTTTGTATCGAAAAATTGTTTTGATATTGTTGTGGTTTTTTTTAATACTGCCTTTATTTTAAGACAGAAATATCTTGTGTCGTAATGGCGTTTTTCTATACATAAATATCACGCACACACAGACAGATCCGAAACAATAATTTGTATTTCGTTCAAATATTTGCCTCAGGTGGAAATCGAACTCACGACCTGACGCCGAAGCCAGCACCAACTGCGTCTCATCATCATTAGTCAAGTTAAATAATTCAAAATACCTTCTTTTCTCTCACTGGCCCATTGGTGTAGTGGTTAGTGCTCCTGACTGCAAAACTGAAGGTCGTGGGTTCGATTCCCATGACAAGGACAAAATATTTGTGCGACGAGCATAGGTAATTGTTCTGTGTCTGGGTGTTAATTATCTATATAAGTATATAAAAATATATAAGTATGTATATCAGTTGTCTGATTACCATTGTACAGGCTCTGCCTAGTTTGGGATCAGATGGCAATGTGTAAGATGTCCCATGATATTATTATATTATTATTAATACTGTGAGTAAGGGCTGGTAAGCTGTGAAACTTTCGGCATCCCGAGTTAGCCGTCTCCTACCGTCGTATCGGTCGCCACAGTCAACAGAACAATTACACCTCCCCTCCAGTTCCGGACGGGAATTTTTCCGTTCGCATTTTTATAGCGACCACATCTGAATAGGCCTTTTTGGCGTCCCCTTTCAAAGTGGCGGAGAGGCATGCTTCAGGCGTCATCGTTAAAATTAATGTAACGATATACGGGCGACATAATTTCTGGAAAATCGCCGCGTCGCTTGTTAGGCGATAGGGTAATGATTCGCGAGTCCCGTTTCGATAAATAATCTGATAGTTGCACAATGGAAATTATCGCGACGGACGATTTCAATCGAAATGCTTTCTGTTATGGTTCCGTAGGCATTTGGCGATAAGAAGAAAAGGCGTTTCTTGTTTTTGTCACATTCTATCAGTCGTAGTTTACGTTCGAAATGTGTACGAGTTTTAAATATTCTTGTTTGGATTCAAAACGAGTCACGGAGAAATGCAATTTAAATAATTAATGTCTATGTATATACATTTTAGTAATTAAACTTCAAACGACCGTAGGTACATCATAACTGATAGAAGTCAAATGTAATAATTGTTTAAATGTGATGAAAATATTTAACTGATCGTAGAGAGACTTAAAATATTCAATATTTTTTTACAAAACAATTAATGTATTTTTCACGCTTTATATACAGGTTGGGCCAAAAATTTTTGCAAATAGCAACACTTGATTTCTCCAAAACCGTGAGAGCAAGGGGCGCG
>DWHO01002945.1:0-12626 GCA_018247575.1 Eurytides lysithous rurik
TTCCGACAATAATCCAACCCTTCCTAGCTATTCAGAAGATAATGATCCCGTAACATCCGTTTAAAGGATGCTCTATTGGGGGCTCTTCGTATGTTTTCAGGCAAGGAGTTCCAGAGCAGTGTAGAATTGGTTTACAATCACTTTTTGACGTCTAATGACTCTACTGCCTGTTCGGAAAAAAATGCTTCAGTCCTGAGAAGAACAGGCGAAAGAATCTCAGTGGGACTTTAGCTCTTTTATTTATTTTTATTACGTGAACAATTTTTATAATCTACATCTTGAAATGACCTGGAGGCGATCACATCATCCCCATCATCTTCAATGAAATAATTTACTGTATTTTTTTTTAATTTGACATCAGTCCGGAAATGCCACTAGCGAACTCATCCCATAACTTGTGTTTTCATTTTTCTTTTCCACGCTTACTGGGAACGTTTTAGGAAAACCTTATACTGCTTATACTGTTTATGGGAGGGAGGGGAACAATAGCATGCTAAACTCAGCAGTGTATTTCTCACGAATCATTTCGTAATAGCCGGTTCCGTGCATGATAAACGACCTGAATACCTCGTCCCGCATATTAACATCTATCATCGCATCAGATAACAAAGTAAAATGTTATCAATAACATCTGTCAAGTATGAAACAAACACACACGCGATCTATGCGTGCGAGTGTACCGACGCTGTATGAAGCGTCGCTTACGTACGAAATTTATGTTTTCAATATAATGTTGAGTTGAAACCGTCTGAGCGACCCGTCGGCCAGACAACAAAGGCGGCTAAATCATTCGGCGAGACGGTCGCGTTATTAACGAATCCTAACTGCACTTTCCTCGGTAATACATAAATAATGCCGTGTGACGTCACACTGCACACCAGCCCGCCAAATGATTGATTCGCCGCTTTTGTCGGTAAAAAACAATTGCACCGAAATGGGAATTCGTAAAATTCCATAAAGAATTTCGTTGCTTTTTAAACTCTCATTACGCAGAAAAAGCTCTTACCATCTTCCATGGTTGCTCACTTTTCTTACGATGATTGATATTATAGCATTTACATTGAATCTTTAAGAAATCAGATTATTAAAGAACCAATTTATAGATTTTAGCGCATTTTATTTTTAATGTCGGAGTTTGGAAGGTTTTCAATGGCCGTGACCAGACTGAGGCTTCAAATGCCACAGCTATTTACTTCGTTTAGTCAAATGATTATACAATTCCCCCAAAAAGTCCCAAATAGGGTGCACGAGTTGCTCGTCTTGTAACTTTATCTAGATTGTAAAAGGACTAGATTGGTAAAACTTTATTGTTCGTTATTCTACCGCCAATAATTAATGTGTAAGCACTGCTGTGTCCCAGTTGGATTGGTAAAGTTACCAACTTAGTTATTGAGCATCTCTATGAGCTCATCACTCATAGATATAGGATATTGTATAAAGATACAATATCGTTAAAGATGTAATATATTGTACGTAGATACCAAACTGGTTCTTTAGGCCACTGTGTTATTATTAGACATGTCGTTTACATGAGGCGCTTAACTGATATTATTTCTCTTTGAAGAAAAAAAATAGTTTTATTCTGAAACCTAAATAAAAGTTAGGTTTCAGAATGACCATCAAACGAATACCTCTTCCTCGTCCGAGTCACATATTTCCGGCATACCGTATAAGGCAACGCTGTCAAATTCGCCTGTTACCCGTCTCATGGGAGGAGTCGCTTTGTATGCTGTCCCAGATACATTAAGATACGTACGCAGTGTGAGAGGCCTGATTGAGATACCGCCTACATTAAAGCCTCGCTCATTATGGCGGAGAGTGTACCGTAACTCGGCCCGTTATCCTGTATCGCATGCACACGTGTTCAATGATTAGATTGTATTAGACTTAGCACACATCTCCAATTCTCTCATAATATTTATATACATATGTGTAAATTATGCTCTATTAGTGTAATATACTTTATAACGAGGCTACTATAATTAAAGGGGATAATCTGTATCAAATCGCAGGCATCCTTTAACTCTAAAACTTGTAACAAAAAATTGTCTATTTATATAGCGTTTCAACGTCTATCAATTTTTTTTTAATTTCTCTGTGTGACCAAATCTAGAATAAATTAAAAAATCGCATTCGTATGTTTATCGATTATTGCCCATTCTTATTAATCTTTTCTCGGATAAAACGTAGTCTGTACCATTTCCAATGACAAAAATTATAAGTGCCTTTTACAAAAGTCGTTCTGTTGCTACGTGGGAAAAGGATAAACCGAGAAACTAAAAGATATTTTAAATTTAGTATATTAGTAAGCATACCATTAAATTTATGCTTGTATTAAATAAGCAAAATGTCTCTGGTAGCAACGCTTTCCATTTTAGCCGACTACGATGTAACAAAGGAAGGTAAGGGTACGTAGGTAAGGATCTATGCATGTAAGTATATATGTACACATATATTGATTCGATTATATCTAAAAACTGAGACAATTTTGGAAAGGCTATGTTTTTTAGAAAAAATTAAATTCGATTCTTAGTATAGTTCAATTGCCACCTTTCCCATAAAAACTACATTGAAAAGAAACAATTACTAAAAATCAAACACATTCGTGGACATTTCTAAAATCTACTATGCGGATCAAATCAAAGAAAAAGGACATTGAAATTAATATTTAAATTTTGAGGTACTCCCTTCTAATGTAATCACTTATCTTTAGTTATATCCTTGTAGAAGATTTAGATCAATTGATTTTTTTAAAAAATAAGGAAAACTACATTTGGTTACTGAATGGGCGGCTTTATTTTGCTATACGGTTACGCACGCACTCCACCCACATAGCAATCTCTAATCAGATGTGATGGGATCTATTACCTGTATCTCTGTCAAATGCACTGTTATGAAATATTACGTGCTTATTAATTATGCAACGAGAAGCCGTGAACGAGGGCATGACGACTGTTATGTAATAAATAAATATATTTAATTAAATCTTAGATTACTGAATTTTTACTTCCTTTTGTGCGTTGTCGGTTAGTTCTACATTATGACTGATATGTTAACGAGTAAACGGCTGGTAACGAATTCTGTCTATGCTATTCCTAAATTAAATTTGGAGATCGTCATGACAAAGTACAAAAGTTTCAGCTATAGAATTTACTGGGGCTCACTACAAAAGTTTCACAACTCAGCTGAAATCGCATGGTAGTTGTGATAGGTAGTGGTTATCACATGGCATCAGGTGAATCACCTATTCTTTTTTTAAGGACATTTATATCACTGATTGTAATGTTGAAGAACAGTGACCACACCAAACAGGATATAGATATATCATATTAATAATTAACACTTTTATTCCACTGTGTTAAAAAATTGTTATTGATAAATAAGCAGTGGTTTATAAATAATTTTATATTAATTCATTACGTAAGGACTTCGTGCCATAACAAGTAATGTAAGCAAAAAATTACAGTATAAAACGGTAGATCAATATTCAAAGTTGTAACTCATAATATGAGTAGCCCGATGCTCTGCTGAAATTCTAGTGTAAAAACACTAAATTGATTTGTCACCAAATCCTCACTGCTTGTAATGCTCAGTAACGATAATAGTAGACTGACTGTGTGGTCTTTTGCTTGAGTTAGTCGCGTTCGAATAAAAAATCTTGAGCCGTGTATACGATTTACGAAATAAAACCAGAACTGCAGTCTCCAGACAACCCGAAGCTTGTAATCATCGCATATGACTCACAGTAAATTATGACTTTGTTAAATGTCCGCATATTACAAGCTGCATGATAACACGTCTTACAAACAACACCTGTGTCAAAGACATATTAGATTAATTATCATACTCATGCAATTGATAATGGAGCGATTGCAATGCAATTTCAAGTGTGACGTTATTTACATTTGATTAAAAACAGGGGGATTATTGCATCAGTGATATGAATCATTTTAAATATATTTTTTTATGGAGAAAGTGAGCAAATGGCTCACGATGGAAAGAAATAACCGCTGCCTACTGGCATCTGTAAAGCCCAACGTTTTCTAAATGCGTTATTGGGCATTACGATAGGAATTTTTGGGAGGAGGAAAGGGAAGGAGGAGTGAGGGATGGACCACCGGTCACCTCACTCACCGGACGAAAGGCAGAAGTATAAACACTTCCACTTCACGCCGATTTTCTGTAGGTCATGGAACTTATCCGGTTCGAGCCGGCTTTGTCAGGGGCAATGGAAACTGCTGCATGGCTCTATCACCGTAAGACCGCGTATTATATTCGGAAGACAATTATATAAAATTCCTATGAGGTGACAAAGTTCTCAATACGTCGTTTTGAGGACGGGTTAAGACGAACTCTGTAAAAGCATTGCCATCCAATTTCTTCTTCTTTTCTTAAAAAAAAAATATATTGTTAATTATATGTTGTCTTATTGTGGCGTTAATACATAAACTTCATATGAACAAACATCCAGATCTTTAGAGAAAAACATTTGTTACTTTATGTAAGTTACGATTTAATACGTAGTAATTTAATAAAAAAGAAACAACTAATATAAAAGAAAACAAATACTACATAGGTCAGAAACTTAAACTTAAAATTAATTAATTAGATTTAATTAATGAATTGATATTTGAAAAAAAAGTGTTAACTCCATGTGTCATCCACTACAAGTTCAAAAAACAATTTACTTGAATTTGAGTGGATGAATGAAAAATATTTTATTAACGATTGAAATTTGAACAAGGTATGTTTGTTAATGTTTATACAGGGAGTGTGTAAACTAATACTGAGAAATGAAAAAATATATGGAAAACCTGTATATCTAAGGTATTGGAAATGCACTGCTTGCTTTTTAATAGAGCCATAAATCATTGGCGGTACTACCATACTAGCCCAAAAGCCCAGCTTGCCCTTCTAAGGAGTAAAATTTATAAATTTTAATTAGCACATAATTCCCGCAACGCTCATTTAAAAATAAATTATTCGGGATTCTTGTATTGTAGTACCGCCACTGCCATAAATATATATATGGCGTTAAAAGCCGATAGATAAATAGAGGGATTGATGTATAGTATACTTATATTTCCATACATGGGTATATCCATATATACTTATATAGCCAATTGGATGCTTACTGAGAATATCATAACATTACCAGGTTGAGGCCTGTGTCTCAAAACTTCGGATTATTTAGAAATTTCTATTTTTTTTTCTCTTAGGCAGGCGGATAAAGCTGAAAGGTAGAGATGTAAGAAGTATAGTCCTGTAGTCGAGTCCGGTATGACCTTAAAACAGCGCATAACTATGTTGATAAGGATCTCTGCTCGTGGCTTAGTTGTATATTAATTGATTCATTTATGCGGAATCTTTTTCTAGAACGTGCAAGGAAGCGTGGGGGAGGAGTGCCAGTAACATGTATTGCAACGTGACGAAAGTGGTTATACTGGCCTGACACATGGACCTAGCGTCGTATTACAGGTTTTCAGCAAGCTTATTTTTGAGCTTTGAGTGTTTTAAAATGTAGACGTTGCTGTCGCATATAATAATCCTTGAGGCTGAGGAAGATTACACTAGACGTACTCGCTGATTTTGATTTGGGTTAATTTTTACAATAAACAAAATATGTAGTAGATCAATTGCATACGACCTATGCTGTAACGTAAACTATATCTATACCATCATAACTTATACCGATCGTCTGCCTGTGCGAAGGACAAACTGATATAATAAGTAATACGATTTAAACTTTACCCCTGGCGGCGCTCGTGTGTTTTGTGGACTGACTGCAGATTTTTTCCGTCTTTTTTTTTAATCTCATCACACCCATCTGTAGCTGTGAGAAATATAGACAAAACAAGAGACAAACTTTCAAATTTTTGTTTATATTTTATATTCCTAGCTCTAAATATGTTGGAAATCTGTAAATTGTTCTAAAAGCGTGTGAAAGGAACTGACTACGAAACACATATCAAGTGTTTACCATTCTTCATAATTTTATTTCAATCTACTGAGTCGTTACGAAGCGAAGAAAATAAAGGAAACGTCTGTATATGACCAAAATAAAATAGAAAATAATTATTATTATTTACATGATAAATAATATAATTATTATTATTTATTATCTCCTATTTGCGGGTATTACTATATATATAATATAGTATTGTATTTATGTTTTGCATGATATAAATAGAATACTATATGGATCAGCTGAATGGTAATTGCGTGGATAAGATGCAATAGGATTTTTTTAATGACAGTAATGTAGTAGTGTAGTGTAGTGTCAGTAGTGTGTGTAGTCAGTAGTGCGTAGTGCAGTAAAGCGACACGATTAATAATATAATTAATAATATAATCATGTCTCACTTATTTTATTGTAAATATATAGAAGTGTAGACCACGTATAATGTGTGCAACCATAACAACTGTGTGTCACGAAAAGAAAATTTGATAAGGAATGGTTTATTCATAGAATGTAATTTGCTCAAGTGACCGGACATATTCTAATCAGCGACATGTTTAGAGTTTCCGTTTTTACATAACCATCTTGGTTTGAAATTTAAACTAGGAATCGAACGTCGCCGCTTTGCATTTCGATATAATACAAAATCACTATTGTTGTTTTGGATGGAATATTTTACAATGTTTTAAAATTGTCTTCATAAATGATTAATGTATGCCAAGATCGTAAGACGGACTGCGAACGTCAAGGCGTCAAGCCCAAACAGTCCAGATGGGTGATTTGAAAATAACTAAATTTTTGTCAAATGGTTGTGATCAGGCCCAATTCATGAACGAAAATAATTATCGCCACCAATAACTAGTTCTAGTTGGCGCAGATGTTAAGCTGATGGCTTCGGAGTCGTAGGTCGTGGGTGTGATTCCCAGCCGGGGCCAATATTTGTACGAACGGCAAATATTAGTTTTCATGTATGTAAATTACACAAGATATTTCGATATAATTATATATAATTAAAATTCAAAATATTCGATATATAGACATAATTTTAGATGATTTAGAGATGATAACTTATCACTACATATTTTACAATATTGGCCCGCTTTTTACAACAAAAAATAGGCATTACCGTTTCTGATTTGATTTTTTAAAGTGTGATTATCTATTTCAACACTATAAAACGGTGGTAGAGCCATGCAGCTGTTCCCGCTACTGAATGGGCCGGCTCGAACCGGTTAAGTACCATAACCTCAGAGAAAATCGGCATAAAATGGAAGTGCTTTTGCTTCCGCGTTTCATCCAGTGAATGAGGTGGCTGGTGTCCCATCCCCTTCCTCTCCCCCCGCACCTTCTCCCTTCTAACTTCCCCCCTTCCCTCCCCTTCTATCATCGTACCTCCCTCTCATTCCTCCCCCTCCTTCTAAAATTTTCCCCTTAAAGGCGGGCAACGCGTTTGCAAGTTCTTTTGCAAATGTCCATGGGCGGTGGTCGCTTACCATTATGTGAGCCACTTGCTCGTTTGTCAACCTGTTCCCAAAAAAAAACGCACTGCCCCTGTAATCTTTAAATATATTTAAAATAACAATTACGCGTTAGTTACCTCTAGATCTAATTCGCCTATCTACTACCTCCAATTGGAAACTAAACTAATTCCATAACCAAATTAAAACTATGAGTCTTAGAATAATAATATTTGATCTATATCATAGCTCACATTTGCCTTCACTGGTTTGGAGCCATAAAATCTCGATAGACCTCAGCTATCTTCACCTCCCTGAAGAATGTCGCTCTGTTATAATATACCTGCTGGCCGTTATTTTTTCATTTCATTCCCACACATAATAAACGTAACATTACCGATACGGCACGTCCGATGTTGCTATTAATAAAAAAGAGAAAACTTATAATTATAGCAGTCCCGTTTGCTAATTAAAACAAAAGCCATTACACTGCGGGCAACATCTTAGGTGTAAAATGTGTTTAGATTCACACGACAGTGTACTTTATCAGTACATGTCACAGTTCTAAATCGATTGGCATATGGTGACACTGAATAGATTATGCGATTACCACAGAACCGGTATCCACACAGACACCTGTCAGAACTACAGTTAGCCCGTAATCCTACTAACATAAAATTCTGCTTCAACCACCTGGCGCATGCCTGATAAACAAATAGACTAACCGGCATGAGCCGCTATTAAATAGTCGTTACAATGAATACCAGGTCTTCATACACTGGGCGCGGAATTAAACACAAACACCATGAACCGTACCAGGATCCAGTCCATACTTTTAATGGTGTTAATTAATTTTATATCGCTAAATTCACTTAGCGATATAATTAGCTAACATTAATCAATTTATGCCGTTGGTAGAGCAAATTAATGTACGGATTATAAAGCGTTTCAATTCTGTTATAGATGCCTGACTATGTGAAATAAAATTAAATCTGTCAATCAATTATATTCAACAATATATGCCGTGGCGGTACTACCATACAAGCCCAAAAGTGCGGCTTGCCCAACTACGGATTAAATAATAATATAATAATTATAATAATACTTTATTTTCATTACACGTAAGTCCCGAATAATTTATTTTTAAATTTGAGCGTTGCGGGAATTATGTGCTAATTAAGATTTATAAATTTTACTCCTTAGTAGGGCAAGGGGGGCTTTTGGGCTTGTATGGTAGTACCACCACTGACAACATGGTAAATTCTACACATCTTAGCATAGACAAGGATAGATTTGTTTAGTAGATAAAGGGACAAGGCTGAGACGCCTACCCTTAACACACGCAAGCTTGACCCCGTACTATTAATATTTAAGGCGTTATATCTCTATGCACCGTGATTACGCTGGTGACATTTATTTATCTGTGCTTTATTGCAAACCTAAAAGTAGTACAAAGGGCGGACTTGATGCCATTCGTTTCATTCTCCACCAGTCAACCCGGGCGTAGAGAAAAACTGTGGTAGGTGCAACAGAAATTATATTTAAATAATAATAACTATATTTACATATATATATAGAAACAACCCAAGTATACACACGCTAGTTTGAGCACACACACATTCAAACACAAATACACTATTAAAATATTAGTGACATTCCGGCAAAAACCTTCCTTACTTAATTTGGTTTAGGATGCTGTCAAAAGATGGTTCCGAACCGAGTGTTAAATGAACCTCTGTTAGGAGCTCTATGTAGAGCTTGAAATCATCAAGCAAGGCGTTCCAAGAGTTTCAAAATAGTGTAGCCTTGCCGGTGAAAGAGTTACCGTAGAAACTAGAAACGTGTTGAGGGATTCCAATCTTAAGGACATTGCACTGCATTGCACTTCACGGACCACGGCGGTAGAATCACGGAGCGCCCGGTGCTGCTGAATGGGCCGGCTCGAAACGGATAAATACCACGACTCCACAGAGAATCGGCGTGAAGTGGAAACACTTGTGCTCACGTATTCTGGTAAGTGAGGTGCCCGGCGGCCCACCCCCACCTCCTCCTCCTTCTTCTTCTTCCTTTTACAGCCTCCCCCATCCTTTTCCTGTCCTTTCCTTTCACAAAATTATAAAGCAGCAATGGATTTGCAAAGCGTTCGACATCGTAAATGTCCATGGCCAGCGGCTGTAACCTATTAGGTGGACCGCTTGCCCGCTTAATCCATAATAAAGAAACTTAGTGCTTTCACATTACAGTTTGGAGCGCAAACTTAGTGATATCAACCCAGACGGACTCTGGAAAGGAGTCCCCCTCTTGGAAAATTACATCAATCGATCTTACCTCGATGCACAGATTCTTTAATTTTAAAACTGAATAATGTTTCATCTTAATTGGCTCAGCAGTTCTTTGAATGTCTACTGATACGGTATGACGTCTGCTAGATCAGCTTATACAATCAACACATGGACACTGAACTTTTCACCTAGACATGTAGACAGGAATTATCATTTTCCCCATTCTCAGGCCATATTCACTAGCACAAGTTATACCCACATATAGGCAGTTTAGAAACATCTCGTTTTTCAACTGTCTAGCGCGCTGGTTTTGTATACATATGCATGCGATGTATGATTACAGTTCCTGCTTATTTTAAAACTGAGGCAGGCAAAACATTCAATATGTATTTGTTTAAAAGACTCCTAGACTTTTGTAAGCATAAAAAATTATTGCTAATACAACTATGACATGTTTGTGACTCGCTGACCTTTAAGAAATCTTTAACTCTTCATGAACATCACTAGTGTATTGTTTATATTATACAGGTAACTTTTGCAAACGTTTTGACAGCCATTTATAAACGATTTTATTTGTACAATTATATTATTTGGTCTACGCATAAAACGAGTCTTTTGTCTTAATAAGTAGCTTAAACTAAACTAATTATAATTGATAAATAATTACAAAAGTAATACAATCAAAGAGATATTAACTGGTAATTCCATTTTTAACATGTTTAATATGTTTTTTTATGGATTGAGCTGACAAACAAGCAAGCGGGTCACCTGATAGTAAATGATCACCGCCGCCCATGGACATTTGCAACATTACAAATGCGTTGCCTTTAAGGGAGGGAACTTCTGAAAGAGGAAGGAGGAGAATTGAAAAAGAGCTATGGAGGGAGTGAGAGAGGAAGGAAATGAAGGGAGGGGGATGGGCCAACATTAATATTTTTAAAAAAAATTCCGGGCATGTCAACATTACAAGAACTACTACTATGATCTCTTTCTACATAGATCTGACCAAAAATTTATTATTTTCAAAATAAAGGTAACCCAGTTGATTGATAAAGGTAACCCGGTAGATTTGTGCGATGAGCATAGGTACTTACTATTCTGTGTCTGAGTGTTAATTATCCATATAAGTATTTATTTAAGAATATTTATAAGTGTATATATCAGTTGTCTGATTTATGGTAATCAGTGCTCAACAGGCTCTGCCTACTTTGGAATCAGATGGCAATTTGCGGGATGTCCCATGATATTATTATTATTTATAAAAAATGAAGGAATTTGATGTTCACTCGAGGCCAAGTACTTATGGAGGGCACAATTTTTTTCCCCGTTTTGGATTCGAACACAAACTGTGCTGACGTTCTGCACTGTGACGAATTAAATCATTGCGCTATCGCTACCATCGATTATACTTTAGTTCCGTTTCCTTTAATTGTTTCCATTAATTACCTTTTTTTTATCTAAATCCCATTAAAGGCACGTATCTGGCGCACTTAAGCAATGTGCAGTCTATATATCCGTGAATAAAAAATCTCTCTACCGCTTTCACAGCCTATTTTCCTACCGGAGGAGGACGACGTTTGTCAGAACAACATTTTGGTTTACAGAAATTTTAGAAAATCTTAATTATTAATCTGATTTATATAAAATAAAAGTCTAAATTAGATAAGCGAATAAATTGTCCGAGTTCATACCAATAAAGCCTAACACGTGATTTGTCGAATCATAAATGTTGCAATCAAAAACTGGTTATTCAATGAATTGAGAGGACTAAATGCCCTATGAAAAAACTTCCTTTGGTCTATTTCGTCCACTAAGTGGTTGTTAGCCGATATATTGATACGTTTAGAAAAAACCCTGCACCTCGGCGCTTAATAAGGAGAAGGAAGTTTTGGCAGAGTTTATATTACAGAAATTTGAGGAAATGTAAATAATTTAGTAATTGATACATGTATTGATATGTAAATCTTATTTACATATCAATAACTTCTTCTTCTTTCTCCTGCCCTTATCCCACTAGGTGGGGTCGGCACAACACGTATTTTTCTTCCATACTCCTCTATCAGCCGTCATCTTTCACACTCATGTCTTTATTCACGCAATCCATCCACACTTTCTTCGGTCTTCCTCTACCTCTCACTCCATCATATCATACAACATATCATCCATTTACATATCAATAACATAAATAATCATTATAACAGATATTATTATAACACCTTGCTTACATATATACAAACACGTGGTTTGTCAAATCAAAAAGACTACTATTCTAAGTAAACCCATTTTGGTCGATTTCGACCTCACACGACCACAGTTTTTTTAAATGCTAGTTTAAATCAAAACCATTGCGATATCACTTCACTCAATTACTTTTCAGACGTATTTCAAGTGTTTTTATTTTTTATTTTAATTGTTTTTACTATACATCTCATTAAAGGCGTGTGTCTTACGCACTCGAATAATATGTGATTCAAATTAAAACCATTAAGGCGATAGCTGTGGTCGCAAATCAATTAATAAAACCGGTGTTCAGATGGGCTTATCATTATGAAATTTGTTTGGTATGTTGCATCATGCTAGATAAGCTGCAGGTACCTAATGTTTTAAATTAAGGTATACTTTGATTAAATGGTTTTGTATGACATTAACGGTGAGGTATGCTGTGCAAAAAGTTGTTTATCCCTATAACAAACCGTTGAAATGAGCATTAATTTTATGACCCGTGCGGCGTGGTTGGCAAGCTATTGGCTCCGGCGTCGCGGATCGTGGGTTCGATTTCCATCCGGGATTAAGATTTGCGTGAACTACAGATAGTTGTTCCAGATCTGAGCACTCTTATTACGCAATTTTAACGGTGGTAGAGCCACGCAGCTGTTCCCGCTGCTGAATGGGCCGGCTCGAACCGGATGAGTACCACGACCTCACAGA